>JANHGB010022571.1:0-69403 GCA_026283785.1 Coracopsis vasa
GCTGTATTCTCTGACTTTTTTTGAGGGACCTGGGGAGGTGAGGTGGGGAAATTAAGCACTGGTCTTTATTTAGAAATGCTGTCCTGAGAAATACTTTGTTCTCCAACTGATATTTTCTCATAGAAAGCTTCTGCTGCAATAAATCTGCAGTTTAAAAGGGAAAAGAACAGCAACTCCTTATTTTAATTTTTTTTTTTTTTAAGATTTCTGACCTGCTGTATTTTAGAGGATGTGCTACTGCAAAGGCTTAGATATAACAGAAGTAAAGCTCCTGCTATTACTTCTCAATGGAGATCCTAAATCCTTTAGCACTTGAGAGCTGAATCAAAGCCCAACTGAAGTCAGAGTTTAAGGCTTTTGCTGCTGTGGGATGTGATGCTTCTGAGGCACCTCACTGTATATAAGGAAGCCACAGGTGAGTTGTTATGGCTAGAATTGAAAGTCTGCTCCAAAGCCCAGTGACTTCAATGGGTCCCAAATTAGCCCTTATGGTGTGCGTTTTTTCTTGGTGGGGAGTTGGCAAGGGGGTCATAAACAAACCTGAGGCTCAGCCTGAGGGTGCTGCTTTGAATTTGGTTGATGCATGGATGAGTGCTTTCACCCTTCTGGCCCTCTTTCTGCTCGCGTAATGTGTATAGGATGACCAAAATCTGGATGCCTTGTTTAGGTGATGTGGGAAGATGTTTTGTTGACAGATTGGTAAGTCAAGCCTCATGCCTGATTTGTTCGGTGAGCTGCAGGTGCTTTTATTCATTGTCTGCAGCCTCGTAGCAGAGGAGAGTTTATTTACAGCTTATAATGAAACTAATGCTTGAGAAACAAGTTGGTTAAAAAATTGCAACAGGAATGGTCCTCAAAGTTGGAAAAGGAGAGTTGAAGTGCAACCAATCGCTGTATGGTGGTGTTAGTTTTTAAGGGATTAAGCACATCTTGGTAGGTTGATGCTGAAAGGTAATGATGAGCATCTGAAACCTCCTGTGGGGCTGGAGCTGCTCAGCACCTCCTGGGTTTGGTAGCAACATATATTTTGTTTATGTGTATGATCAGCACCTGTCTGACTCTGCTGCTTTGTTATTTGCTTTCAAAGTGTAGTAATGCAACATAAGCCTTGAGGTTCACTAAATTCCCTGTGCTCTCACAGGGTGTATGGTGAAGGCACAATTTGCATGTACACCGAATTGCTTGAATACACTGAATCAGCTACCTGATGAAATAGAAGCATCAGAAAGATATGTGGTTATTTAGGCTTTTGGTTAATGTTTCTGTAGTGTTCAGTAATAATAAAAAGATGGTGCTTTGGGTTTTGGGGAGGCATGCGTCTTTTCTACCAGAGGGAGGAGGATATCCTCATACATTGGTAGCTGATTCAGGTGAAGAAATAGTCACCATGGCACTAATTTGCCACTGGATTAGAAATGTCAGGAAAGATTGTGAAAATGTACTGATAGTAGCAATTACATCAATAACCTACCATTCCCAGAAGCAGAGAAATCAATCTTGCACTGACAAGATTCTGACAAATTTCTATGAAAATCAGAAAGGAATCAATATTCATTGTGTGATAGAAATAGCTGAGAGGACTTTTTTATTCTTCATGGTTTTCCCTTTCATTATTTTTTCTTCTTCCTCCAAACAGTGTGGTTGAAAACACTGTGAATGAAAGAAGTAAAAGAAACTTTAAAAGAGAAGCATCTTTGAATATGTACAGTGGCCACCTAACTAACCTGGCTTTCTTTATACTTACCTGCATGTAGTATTTTAATGGCTTTGACATTTAGGAAGGGTGCTCTCTGTGAGTCCCTTGTTCTGAGCTGAGAAGATGGGGGTTTACATTACTGATACTGAGTTTTACACTTCTCTTTTTTCCCTCTGATGGCTGTCATCAGAGAATTAGAAACAGTTTACCTTTTGTCCTGCCATTAGTCAATTGAGTTCATTGCTCTGTTAAAGGGACATCATCCTACAACTTCACAGGCCTGGCTGATCCTTTACTCACAGCTGTGTGCCAGGCAATAATTTCATTTGGTAATAAATGAAAAGTTTGACACTCTAAAAACTTGTCTAGCCTCCCTTTTTTCAGTGAGGTTACAAAAACTTACACCAGCTCATGATCTTCTCGAACTCTGGTTTCCAGCCCTTCAGTGTGTCACCAGCCATACACTTTGCACTGCATTTCATTTTGGTCTTCACACTGTAGTGGGTTTTATTTTAGTTCTAACACATATGGAAAGGGGGCATTTGGACCTCGAGAGCTTTCCATTTTGAAATATAAGTGAATTTGTGATTGGGAAGCTGAAATAAGAGCAAAGTGTTTTGAATGCATGAATCTTTTTTTTTTTTTTTTTCCTTCAGATTTTCAGTTTGCTCCTTTTGAGATGTTTCTTTTTTAACCCAGTTTGGATTGGGGAAAACTGCTGAAATGTTCTGGCACCTGTGAGCTGAAATGGGTTATGCAAACTTGCAGTGATGGAAATAAGGGAATAAAATTGACTGTCCGTCTGCATTCTGTTGCTACCTTGTTACTCACTATGCTGAGAACAAATTTGTTCAAATTTGAACAAATATTATTTGGCAAAAATGGTAAAGTTAATTTTAAGTCATCTGAATCCTACTGAATTAGAAAAGATGGCAAAAAATATGAAGGAGATGTTTGAAAGTCCATGAGTTGAAGCTAAATTATGTACCATTAATTCAGAATCTGCCCCTTTCAGCAGTACTGCAAGAAAACCAGAGGCTTTGGAATATATTAGATTGGGAGCATTAAGTTTAACTAGAAACTGCTAAATGAAACGTTTAATAAAATTTCAGTAAGAAAGGAAAAAAACCACTTTGCTTCTCAAAGCTGCATCTCCTAGGAAATGTATATGAACCCAGCTGTCTGGGTAGAGCATTGACCACGTACTGCAAATTTGTGTGGTGGAGATATATAATGTGAATCTGAACTGCCAGAGATCCAAACCTGAAAAGGTCCAGAAAGGACCAATTTATTCTTGTCATGAATAATAATCAGGCCGAAGTCATGTACTGTGCAAAATGCTGTATTTCTACAAAGAACAGCGAGTGCTAGAGGGTGAGAAGAAAGTTTGCTTTTTCATAATGAGGAAATAATGTAAATGTATGTAATCATAAAGGCCTACAAAGATGTTTGAGGGAACACTGAGGGACTGACATGTCCTGGTCCCTCTCTCACTGTGCCCTTGTGAGATGGTATTTAAAAGGAGAGGGAAAGTTCCAGATTCAGCTCTTGCAGGTGTTTCTCAGAGCCTGCAAGCCCAAGGACTGGGAGTTGTCCTTGGGCTGGGGCTGGAGCAGTGGGATGCAGGTAGGAGGAAAGTGGTTTGGCATCCAGGGAGCATTTGTGGTTTGGAGTGTGCCTGTAATGAGTACTGTAACTTGATGTACAGTTGCAAGAACACTTTTTCCAGGAGCAGGGTTAGTTAACAAAACCCTCATATGCAGTATCTCCTGCCCTCTCTAATTATTCCTTCTTTGTCTTTCTAATGGTTAAATTTTTTACATACTCTCCACATGGGGAAGTGATAGCATACTGCTGTGGATGTAGCACCAAGAAATGTGGCAAAACACCCTTTGTTCAACAGCAAATGGATTTAAGGGACAGGTACTTGCCATAATTAGAATACTGCAACAGTCTTTATGAGTCTTAATTATCACCAGCAGTTAGCAATTCAAAGAAAACTGTCATGCCAGCATCTAACAAGCTTCTTGAGTCAAAGGAAACTAATTCCGAATTACACACAATTTTTGTTCTGGATCTCAGATTAGCGTAAACATCCTGGCTTGGAAATTTCCAGAAATCTAAAAAGCCCAACAGTCATGTAAATCAAGTTAATTTACAACATTTCATTTCTAGTTTCTTTAACTGCAAATTAAACTATCTTCTGAAACACAAAATATGTTCTCTTTCCTCAAAAAGGAGATACAGGAGTATTTAGCAGCGTCAAAATATCTCACTTTTTCAACTTGGATGTTTTTTTTAAAACAGAAATTGCTGTAAATGACTGTCTTTCCATGAGTAACTGAGCTTTAACAAAGTGTCATTTTCTGTTGGAGAAATGTCTCTGTGAAATTCCTAAGGGTTTTCACAGCAAATGATGCTCCATAGGAACTAATGTATTGTGGTTTGGCAGTGTGTTTTTAATGCTTTCAGTGAAGCAAAATGTGTGTTGAACCGGTCATGCCTGGAATATTCCTTGTCATATGAATGTTCCTGTTGTGTATAACCACAACTTTTGTGTTTTTCTTGTTGTAGATACTCCAGCATGCTTTGGCTCTCTTTCTTTCTTGTTGAGTGAGTGCCAAAACATAATTCTTTGCAACCTTAAGTCCAGAAGCTGAGGTTTTTCTGTATTTCTTCCAAGGCAGGCCAGTCTTGCTGTCCACAGCAGCATGGCTTGTCTGGCAGCTGACAGTGACTGGGTATAGCACTGGAAACACAACAGCAGCACAGTTAGTTTATTTGCTAGAAAAGGCATCACCAGCTGGGCTCTAAACTTAAGGACTACTGACTGGCCAAGCAGTTTGCAAACCCTTTTATAGAAGTCTTTGGCAGAAAAATTACAAGTACGCACTACTGCAGCACGCAGAACATCTTCACATAGTGAAATACGTCTCTGAATTTCGTTGGAACAGTAGGATACTTTGCATTCTGTCATGCTTCATTCTTTTGTGCACCTCTCTTGTGTGGGTATTGCTGCTTCTCTTTCTATTTTTAAACAGCACTTTTTAAATTCTGGGAAAGTAGACCTTACGTTTAACAGCAACAATTCCTGACATAGGCAGCCAACTTAGTATAGTATATGTGAAGAACAACTTTTATTCTCTGTCCATATAAAAACCCCAGCAGTAGAGTTTTTAAGACTAACAATTTATTCTACTACCAAAAAAAATCCTTCATTTATTTTACTCTTCTCTTTCATAAATACAGAACAGTAAAGTTCATTGGTGCTTATGCTTATCAAATTGTCAGATGGGTTTGTCCATTAAATATACAGAGTCTTATTTTTGGAGACAAATGTTGTATTATACTCTTTAGGTTTATTGTGCTATCTATTACTACTAGGTAAACCGTGACCTTGGCTTCAAAGCAGAGATAAGTTATCAAAATAGTGCCAAAGAAAAAAACAAAAAACAGAAAAACCAAACTCCAAAACCCACTGGTTTTTCTTTTTTTCTTTTTTTTTTTCTTTTTTGTTTGTTTTGTGGTGTGGTTTTGTTGAGGTTTTTTTTAACTTGGTTTTTATACCTCATTCTTGTGCACAGAAGCTTTAAAAAGAATAGGAGGTTGTCATACAGAGCCAGTGCTCTGGTTTGTGGCTGAGGATAAGGCATCTTTTATCTTTCTTTTGCTCTTGCTAGTTGTTTGCTATTTGGTTACAAATGACATTTGGCTTTGGTTAAATTTCCATCAAAGAGAATTTTTTTTGTTTCTGCTGACAGTTTGTGCTGTTACTGAAGCACTATTTTAGCACTTTATGGACAGCATTTAAACTCTGGTAAGCCAAAAAAGGAGGAAATTTGGAACTCCTCTTTAATCCAGCCTCCTGCAGGTTCAAATTCTGAGTTACAAACTTGACTCCACTCAAACTGAAATTTCTCCAGGCTTTCTTGTTAGACCTTGGCTGCCTCTTAAATGAAGTACACTCCTCTAGTTTTGCTAGATCATCTCCATTTAACTTTTGGAGCACAGGTATGAAAGCCACTTGATATACACTTGCCCCTCTGTTGACACTGACTGTGTCCCCTGTGCAGCATGGGTAGAGCAGTATCACCCTTTGAGGAGCCACAGAACGTGGTTTCTCAAGTGTTAATCCTGAAGCAGACATAGAGCAATTCTCCACATTTTGTGCATTTTTAATAGCCTTATGATGAAATCTTCCTGCCCAGATTTGGACTAAAGGTTCTTAAATATCTCTTGTTTCCATTTCAATAAATGGTCATTTACTTTTCTTTCTGAAATGGCTTTTGGAAAAGTCAACCATATGCCTCATTGCTCATAAGAATAATAAATACCTCTGGGCTTTGGCAAATCCTCAGCTAAATGACTCAAGGGTCAATTTTCTCTAATAGACTTAGTCACTTGGTGCATGCTAATTTCTGAAAGAAGAAGAACAAAGGTGATGTATATTAAAGAGTGACTTTATAGTGGCTTTCATTAGGGTGCAACATCTCACCATAAATCCAGAGAAGGTGCTCGGAGCCCTTATTAACCTGCTTTTGCCTGACCCTTCAAAAAGAGGTCCTGGAATTATGGCAGATAGTGGTGAATTAAATGCAACACTAACCAGAGTGCTCCCGTTCAGCGTGCAGGAGTCAAGTGTCCACCACTGGCTTTTACCAATTCTCTCATGCTTTTAGCCTGGGAGTTGAGGCAAATCAGACCAAGCTCACCACAGGTGCCTCAGCTGTACTTGAGGGTAGAGTCTGAGCTCAGTGCTACCCTTCCCTGTCCCCATCCTGCCTTAGGGAGTCACTGAGCCTTGCACTTACCCTTTGGACAAGAAAAATAAACATGTTTCAGCTGTCTATATCTCAGTTATTCCTGCTTTTCTTGACCCGATTAACCCAGTTAAGCCTCACATTTGCACTTGCAACTTCTCTTTGAAACAGCAAGAAAAATGCTTTCTGTTTTGGCTGATGAGCTGAGTATCAGAAGAACAGTGACAAATGGCAGCACTTACTGGGAAAGCTTTCATACTTTGCATTTGATGGTGCTGTCAGAGGTTTTTTCAAGAACTACTTAGAGTTTCAAAGGTGGTCGTGGCGCTGATGGTCAGCAATTGTCAAATAAAATGGAATGGCAGCAAGGCATCGCTTCAAAGCAGTCTTTCTGAGGCACAGAAAGATGAGACTCCAGTTGAGATGCTCCAGAGGTCCTTTAGCTCTGACCTCTTAAGATAATTAGCAATAAAGGATTCAGAATCTTTCCTTTGTGGTCAAACTTTCGTCCTTCTGTCCAAAGGGATACTTCTGGTGAACAGAAAACTAAACCCGGCAGAAACATTGGGACTTGAAGGAAAGTTTCTGAATGTCTGTGCAGGGACTGGAAGCATTTCCTTGATGTTTTTATTTTTGAAGCAGCATTCCAGAGGTAACAGCTCCTACAGATGTCAGTGACAGTAGGTCAGTGCTTTGCATGACTGAGTGTCATTAGACCTAGTCCAAAATCCCCCAGTGTAACAGAAATATGTCAATATGTGCAGATTCATTGGGGTATAATTGCCCTGGGGAAGCTGTTTTGACTGATCGGAGGCTGACACAATCCTCTCTGGCCTCTTGCCAGTTTGCTTTGCTGTGAGAGACCCCAAGATAATTGCGAGGCATCTGCTTCAAGACTTCCCAGTCACCTGTCTCTCTGTGTCGTCTCACTCCGTTAGTGGGTTGAGAGGGAGACAGAACTCTGAAAAATACGATTTTAGGGGCTCTGGACTGCTGGACCATTGGAGGTTTCCAACATTTCCAAACCAAAAGTGATATGCTGAAATTCCCCAGCTCTCTGGAAATTATAATTCTCTGCACAGCCCCCAGATATATTTAGTAATCTAATTTCAAGCTCTTCTGGTTTTAGCTTTTTCCTCTTTCTTCTTTAAAAGACCCCAGAGCTGAATTAACTTCCAGGATCTTCAGTATGATTTCAGCCCCTACTGCCACTGTAACTGCCAGATGAGCACCACGTGAAATGAACCCCTGGTCTCGCACAGGTCTTCTCGTAACAAGAACCATTGTCTCACCTGATGCAGATTGGGGTTTTCGGCTGGAGTCTCATTAGAAAGTTATGAATAACAAATTATTCTGGGAGTTGTCCTTTCTTCCCTATTACAGGATAAGGCCAGGTAGGAACTAAATGTTTTCAGTAGTGCAGCAAGGCCTGCTCTCTAGATAAATAAATTACTTCAGCTTTAAGGGTTGTCAACCCAAAACTTAGAACCAGCACAGAATTTGAATAAACCTTTTGCACAGGTGCAGGTGTAAAATAAACTGAGGAGAGGATGGTGCTGAGCAGTGCAAAAACCACAAGGCAGCTTGCAAGTTCTCATGCTATGGTCCCAGTCTCTTCCTCTTGTCTTTCTCATTTCTTACATGAGGTTGACTGTCGTATCTCATAATGTTATAGTAAAGGAGGAATTGCTCATTATTCAATGGAATAATATGGGAGAATTCTAAATTAATAAACACATTATAACACTAGGTATTGGATCTGGGAACTTTTTTGTTTTAATAAAGGACATTATCTGATTTCCTTGGTAAATTTCCCTGGTATTTCTGAATTTATCCCTGGTAGAATCAGTTGTATTAGAAAAAAGAGAGATATTCTACTTCTGCTTTCCAGTTACATGTCATATGTGAGTCAAGAGCATTTTCTCGAAAGCTTTTTAGAGAGAAGACACTGATATGATGGCTTTAGATGGGATCAAAAAAGTATATGGGTATATTTTGTTGGCATTGAGCTGTGGTGCCCTGAGTAGTCTCCGAGTTGCCTACATACCTCCACTGTCTACACAGGAAATTTAGGTATCTAGTTTTGAAACTATGCACAGGACGTTGCCTTCAACACTGTGAAAAGAGCTTGAACTGCGCTGTAGCAGTATTGGTGTGATGTGTGAGAGACTCTTTTTGGTCACTGTCATGCTACTGCTGTCATAGAGGGGTAGAATGGATTTCTGGTTATTTCCTATTTTTAAAGATAGGTCATGTGCTACCTTATTTGTATCTTAGCCATCCCTAGTTGAGAATGAGCAGAACTCCTGTCTGGAGAGATGATGGTGCTTTGGTGAACCACTTGCTCAGATCAACAGGGAGTGCTATATCTTCCCTCCAGCCCTTCCTCCCTACCTGTCTCCTTGCTGTTGTGGAGTCTGTGTAAGTTTTGACTTGTAAATCCTTCACCAGCCTTAAAAATTATGGAGAAAGCTAAGGAGATAAGGAAAAAGTTTAAATAGTTCTTTGAACTGTAAGTGGAAGCTACCAGAGCTAATAAAAATGAAGATGAATATAAATGCTTATAGGATGGTTGTGCAGGAGTATCAGGGGGGTGAGGTAAGGAAAACTGAAGGAAAACATGACAGCAGCTACCTGGTTTGTATAGAAATATACCAAATCTAAGTAAAAGCATAGAAATGGTAACAGGTTTATTCAACTATTTTTTAAAAATGTGAAAAGCCAGGAAAAGTCAAGGGTTAAAGCTAGCATACAAGGATTCTTCAAATAAAAGGCTGAGCCTTTTATAAGTCAAGAAAAACACTGTACTCGGAAGACATACTCATAAAAGGATGCATAGCAAACCTAGGCATACAGTAAAAAATAAACACTAAAATACCACTGACTGTAGTAATAATTGAAGCAGTGTGATTCAAAAGAAGCAAGAAGCTAGGGAAACCAAAGCTCAGCTTGAACTGCTAAAATGAAGGGGGAAATAATCAATTTATAGGAAAGTACAAGGCAAAATAAGGAAGATTACATCTGCTGAATTTGACAAAGAGCATGCTAGTAACTGGTGTGGTGCAATGGCAGAACTCCCAGTCTGTTCCCAGTAAGCTGGTACTCTAGCACTAACTAGTGCAAGGATGGTAGTTCAGGACTGGGCAGCTGTGCCAGGGCAAAGCAAAGTCCCTTTTCATGGCCTGACTTCAGCACAGACATGGTTCAAGAACTTAAAAATGCCCTAAAGGATAAACAGAAATATTTCTGTGAGAATGGCAGCTGCAGAGTTTCATCCCAGGGTAGGCAGAATTTTGTTGTGATAGCAAAAAAGATGAAGAACCCACCAATTGACCTAGGAAGCCGTTTGTATTGGGTGTGACGCAGTACTTACAACATTGACTGAAGTGGGATCAGAGTTCATTCAAGATCTAGGCAGATAAGTATTTGCCTTCAGAACTGTAAACATGCTCTCCCTTCCTGAGCTTGCATAGTTAATAGAGGCAAATGGCTGCTGATATTTTCTGCACTAGAAGGAGCTATGACGTTCCTCTATTCTAGGAAAGCAAGGCATCACGTTGGCAGGTAATATCGGCAGTGAAGCTTCTCAGCCTCTTAGGCTACATCTTGTAGAGGATGTTACTCATGTCTTGGCTAATAGATGAGCATTCCTCAGATATTGTAGTGCTGGGGGCACTTGCAGCAGAGGGACAAATTTTTTCCTCATTATTGTGCGTATGGCAAGGCGCAGACAGTGTGGCCTGTGCAGAGGTGTAAAAGATTTATTTCTTTATTTCTTGTTTGAACAGGCTGTTATTTCCTGATTGTGTTTAATTTTCATAAGGTTTTAAAACTCAGTGTGAACTGTATTTCCTTCTTCTTGACAAGGACACCTGGGCTGTGTTACTCTTTGTGACATGTACATTGCTCACCAAGACTATAACAGTATGTCTAGATTGCCTGCTTTCCTCCCAGTTTATGCTATGCTCCCTTGCCGAAGCGTCTGGGGAGCCAGGCCTTGGGGGACTGCCTGTAACCCAGGCCACCTGGGCATTTCCAGGACCAGCATGCAGGAAGAAAAGTAAAAGACCATGGGAATGGGAGATACATGGTGCAGAGCCAGGTGGTTAACTTTTGTTGTAGATCATTGTAATGAGGAGGAGAGGGCAGCAAGGACATTTGCTTTAGAAGGTGAAAGCAGGACTTTATTAGGGCCCAAAGTGTGTTGTACTTTTTTTCCCTTCTCTTCTATGGTCTATGTTTGTCAGAAGTTAATTATTTTAGCCTTTTTTTGCAAATCTCAACAAAAGATGTTTATAATCACATCCATTTCATCCTTTAAGCCAACTCAGCACCATGGTAAATATGCATTACTAAACACACTCTTTCCAGATGCCCAAAAATTTTACTTGGAGCTAACTATAATATTACATGTAGCTATGACAATGCTCAGTAGTGCTTCACTACTAGAAATGTGGAGTATGTTGGGAATAAGAAATGAAAGAAGAAACATGCCAAGCAGTAATATCAAGCAGAAAAATGTGAAGAAATCAGTATTTCCCACTTGTAAATCTCCCATGTAGGGAAGGACTATCAGTGATTTTCTCAGTTATTGTGAGAAACATAAAAATAGTAGTTGTTGTAGTAAAGACAGTATTTAAAAGAAGTTATGAGGAAATTTGCAGTCATGTTAAAAAAGCAGGCTTCAGGTTGTTCATTTCAGCTCCATAGGCACTTTGTAGCTAGAATACAGTGGAAAAGAGGCTGCCATGCTACCTTGTTCATCTTGCATTTCCCTGACTTGGTCCCCAACTGAGTCCCCAACTCTTTTCTTTCTTATGATTACATGATCAAAACATGAACCATTTCAGCAAGTTTAATGTAGTGATATGAGAACATTTTTCACCACAGAGATTAGGTACACTGCATTCCCAGTGAATTTCAAGGATGTTAGTACCATATACTGTACAACAGCCAAAAATGAAGGGGCTTTTGTGCTTTTCTAAATTATATACATTTCCTCTTGGATTTCAGTCATAAATTAGTAGAATATAGAATCTTTATAGTTAAGAACTTCTAAAAAAGCACTCAGCAAGAAAGTATTCTCTTAAAAGGAATAATACAACAGCCTTGTAGGAGTCACTGGCAGAGCTTCAGTACAATGGGTGGTCACAGGCATTAACAGATGAGCTGCAATCACAGGATGACAAATACAGTGATCTTTGCAAGGCAGTACATCTTAGAACATGCATATAAGACAGGGTAATATGCTTTTTCATGATGTCTGGCTTAGATCCTTTACATTATGGAAAGCTGAAAAGAATATGGGCATTTAGCACTCCAGATCACTTTTGCATATCTTTCCTTTTGTTAAAAAGCAGCAGGAGGGTAAGCAGTCAGAATAAGTCACCTCATTCATTGTCTCATTGATCACACAGTGAAAATATTTGATGATAGATGTATGAATGCAACCTAGGGGCAGAGGAAGTATTGCTGAAGAGAAATGCAGCAAGAACAGATACTAAACTTCCATAGCTTGTTCTCTTTTGCATTTCTGTTCGAGAGACTTGCAAGTTCAAAAAGTTTGAAACGTGTCTGATCACCCCTTTCTTTAAATCCAGAAATTTCATGCTCACTGGGAAGGTGCTCCCTGGGTCATTTAAATTGTGAACTAAAACCAATATGCCCAGGTGCAGACTTCTTAGTTCTTATTTCGGAGGATAAAGAAAACAGGGACGAGACTTGTAGAAAGCATTTTGTCCCTGCC
The DNA here is from genome assembly GCA_026283785.1 of Coracopsis vasa. NCBI lineage: Eukaryota > Metazoa > Chordata > Aves > Psittaciformes > Psittacidae > Coracopsis > Coracopsis vasa. The sequence continues at coordinate 12,203 of JANHGB010022571.1, forward strand.
ATGCTATTTTTGGCTTTTGCAGATTCCTGAGTATACAGGAACAATCTGCAAAGACTGTAATTAGTATACCATTTTTGCAGTATAAACTGTTTCTTGCTAGATTAGAATTAAGTTGTTCAACATCCTGCTGCAGCCACCTTTGCAACATGAAAGGCATTACTAAAGTATCTACTTTCTCTAAAGAATTGCACAAACTATTCAGGCTGTACTTAGAGTTAAAAAACCCCACTAATAATAAAAAAAAAAAGAACACTTGCAATGGAAATTAGTTATTTTTTTTCCTCTGCTCAGGAAGGGCTGTTTGAAAGCACAGCAATCTTGCATTGACATTCTTGGCAGAGTTAGGGGTGACTAAAGAAAGCTGGTTTTTATGTCCTGAACTATTACTGGAATAATACTGATAGTCTCTTTGAGCTAATGGCTCTTCTAAGAGTCTTGTTAATTAAAAAAAAGTATTTAACTTTATTTACATAAGACCTTATTACTAGTTTTATATCAAACAAGAGTGTGGGGAAAGGGATGTTCTGAGCAGGAGAAGGAAGAGAAGAATGCCTGTTGCACTTAACGACAGCTCCCTGCCTACCATTGTAGGTATCTCTTGTCATGTGCTCCCAAAGGCCCTGGCTAGGAGCAGAGCTACTGCATACATCACTGCGGTCTGCTCTGAAAAGTAACCATAGATCTGGTGGCAGGGGTAAAGGTGCCATTAATTTTTCCTTTAAATAGGGATATCTCTTTTTGTGCCTTTTGCGTAGAAGCGGAATATGCAGACTTAGTGGCTTTGTCAAGTACAGAAATGCAGTGCTGGCCTTACATTCTTGCCACGATTATTTATGCACAGCGGCAGGCTTCAGTAGTCCCAGTGTTGGGCTAATTTCTGCCAAAATGAAGGCAATCTGATCTGAATGCATACAATGAAGCCAAATTAGGTCCACTGGGCTTTTCTGCATCTATTTTGGATGTGACACGCTGTAATAGCTTTTTTTTTTTTTTTTTTTTTTTTGGTCAACCACGTACCAGTATTGAATATTTTGAAAAGAGCTATTAGTATAGAAACAACCACATTCATGTAATTGCAGAAGATGCATGGGTTAGCAGCGAATCCCCCAAAGTAACAAATGAGATAATTAAGGAAGGCAGCCACAGAAAGAAGCTGTAAGGAACGGCTTGTCTATGGGATCGTGTTTGTCAGGCTCTCTGCAGGCTTAGAGGGCTTTGGCTGGCTGCCATTTCCCCTCTTATGCTCTTTGGTTAAATGCTAACACCACCCAAGAAGGTGTTTGGGCTGTTTCTGCAAAGGGTGTGCTCCTTATGTGTGGGAAAGGGGTCATGCTGAGAGCTGGCTCCAACCCTGGGATTGGGAGTGCTGCTGGTGGGAGTTTTTGGCAGATGTCCCCTTGCCTTGGTCTGGCCTTTGAGCTCTCAATGCTGCAATATCACAGTTGTGTTATGACATTATCTGAGATTAAGGCTGGATTGTGCCAAGAGCTGCAAAAACACATGGTAAAAAACAGCCTCCTCAGGAACTTGATTCTAAATAAGAAAATCTGGTAAAGAGTAAGAAAGGACATGGGGGGAGCAAAGGCTCACAAAAGGTTTCACAGCAGGGTCAGTGGCAAAGCTGGTAATTTGAACTGGTCAGAAAAGTCAACCTCTTTCCCAGTGAATGCTCTCCTTGAAGCGAAAAAGTGATATTACAAGAGCTTTCAAGGAGCTTGCTAGAACCTAAACAGCCTGACTTTTCGCCTCCTTGGCTCTCTGTGGTCTCTCAGCTGTTAGAGAGGTATCCAAACTTTGATTAGGAGCAAAACATTCCAGTCTGCTGCTTAAAATTGTAGCAGAAAGCATATGGCAGGACCACTTAAAGCATCGCTATTTATCAAGCAAATGTCTTCACAGATGTCAAGAGTACTCACTGAATACTTAGCATATTGACCGCTGTGTTTAGTAAATAATATATGTTGGCTCTGTAAATGCATATTTTATTATAGATGAAGAAGTATTTTCTGTCATCTTGCTGAGAAGTGACTGGCTGTTGAGCAAGTGAGATTCCATTTCTAGGGGTTTCTGTTGAAAATTGTCAACACAACTGCGAGTTAGCACTAACAAGAAGCATCAGAACTAAGCTAACAACACCCAGTGTCGCCAGAGCCAAGGACTTTTCTATGTTACATTCTTTAATTGAAGAGTTAGAAGAAGAAAAAAAGCATTCCCAAGCGGCGGAGAAAGGAAATACAGTAAAGTCTAGTAAATGTACCTTAGGGTCCCAATTAGGTGAGCAGATTTCACCGGCCTGAGATACATTGGCCTGGGTCTCTTCACACAGCTGTGGCTGCCTAAGGACCTTGTTAACTACATTCAACTCCTGCTCCTGGGAGAATCCCACTGCTGTGCACACTGCATTCTCGTTCTAAGCAATCCACTACTTCCAGTGTTTCTGCCACCTTAGCCCAGCTGAATTTACCCCCACTGATATCATTTGAACTGCAGGAAGACTTGTGTGTGAGTTCTTGCCTGAGCTCTCCACATTCAGCAGCCTTGCTGCAGCCACCCTCAGCTGCTGTGAGACAGCAGACCTCATCCAGCCACTCAGGCCACTTGTAGCTGACCTTGTAGCCAGTGCTTTTTGCCAGTGTATCACTGCCAATTCCTGACTGACCGCCCACAGAAGCACCTCTTGCAGCCCTGCCCATGCTTCAGTTGGTTCAGGATTCAGCTTAAATCTCCCCTACAAGTGTAGGGTGCTCCTGGATGGAGTTTGCAACCTGTTCTCAGTTTCCCAAAACTGACGCAATAGGTGCATTCCCTTCTGCTCAGGGACTGTGTCCTTTGGAGTTTGTAGGAGGCACTGTTCTCTGCTGTGTTACCAAAGGCATTAACTGACTTCCCCAGGTTGTCCTAGGCTAACATCTGACTATATTTAACAATGTTTTAACTCTATATTTTGCTCAGAGGTATAGAAACATAATTTTGTAAAAAAGCACAGTACTTCTATCAAAGACATATTTCAGATTTTTCTATACTTCTTTTATCTTTCTTTTTGTCTTCTGAAAAAGCCATTAAAGATCAATAGTTATGCTTTAAAATTATTTTTTTAAGAGTGACTAGTTTTGTCGATACAGTGTTTGATAGCTGAGGTATTTCTGCTAAGGAAGTCAGTAAAAATATTCTTTAGTATGATGTTTCAGGCACATCTTTCAAGCATTGTCATACTGTATGCTGGGCTAGAAAATGATTTTGAATTGAAACCATATTCTGAGTGGAAAAAAGGTTGGGACTTGGGGGCGTGGGATTTCTTGCCTTGCCTCTTGAATAAACTTGGCTTCAAAGTCTGTTCACCACTCATGTCACTCCATAAAACAGTATGACCGCTTCTCAAGAAGTTTGTAACAGTTTCTATTGGAGACCAGAAGAGCTTGCCTGGTGTCTTTGGTTTTTGGAAAACCAAGCAGTAACTTACCTCTTTACTGAAAAAGAAGTCCCTGGGAATTTTTATTTTCATTCCGGTGCTCATCCTTGTTTCTCACAGTGTTTTGTGGACAGCTGTTCTCAGTGATCTGTTGCACAGACTACTTGAGCATATACAGGTTAAAATATGGAAGCTGGGATTCACTGTTTCAAGTGTGAGTCTGGCGCCAAGTTTATGAGAAGTGCCTCTGGCTGAGCCCTAAGTGCATGGCTGATAGTCCAGATTTGGGAGCAGAAGATCAATGGATGCAGCTTTGGATGTAGCAGTCCTATGGTTTCCACAAGCTATCAAAGATACGTGCTTTACCTGGATTAACGCAATGGCATTTCTAGATGTGAGATGAACACTTGATTTAATCAAGATTTCTTTCTACTGCATGTATGTATACATACTTTGTCACAAAAGAACCACTTTGTGGCAGCATGAGCAAACTGTTGCTAGGTATGTATTCCTAGGAGGAGATTTGCATTTGATTTAGAAGAAACAATAAACTGCTCCAAATTTAGAGCAGCAGCAAGCAGAAGCTAGTTGCTTGTCTCAAGAAATATCAGGCAGAGCTGGTGCTTATCATGCTTGTCTCAGCCAGCATTCTCTGCCCCAGGGGCTGGAAAAACCTCTCGTGGTTTAAAACTGTGCCCTACATAAGGAATATAATATAATATAATACATGTGTTTTCAGTACCTGCCTCCTTTTCAGTCTCCTGTAAGGATGATTCGTGCTTTCCTGAGTTGCTATGCTTTGACAAGGGTTTAGATCTCTGAAGGATGACTGTCTTACTGTCTCTCCTAAAACACTACTGTTGCTTGGGACTGACCACAGACTATGATCACAAGGTTAATCTGGCTGAGCTCTTCTCAGTATATTGTCTTAATGGCAGGGAGATAGTTCTTTCATTCTAGAGCTTTTATTTTTGTTACTTAACTTCTGGTACCTCAGTATCTTGCCCTGATGAGCAAAGCAGTAGCTGCTACTGCTGACAGGCAGGACTTTCTTGGATTTTAGAAAAGTTCAGGGAACTGCTTAAGCTATGAAGAATTATTTTAATACCAATGAGTCAGTCAGAAAAAATATCATAAATACTGTCAGTGTTTACAGCCACATTTATATGCAGAAGTTATTTTGGGTCACTGCGGTATAAATAACAATGGCATAACTAAAATGTTAACATCCTTTCTGTTCTTCAACTGGTTTTCTATCTCGATGGCTACACTTCAGATCGGGCCAAGTAAAGCTGTAAGGAAAAAGCAGAAAACCATGTTTTAAGACTGAGAAATGCAATGCAAATGACTAGGGTGCAGACTACAATGTAGTTTAGCTTTGAACTTTGAGCCCAGGCTAAATTAGTTGGTGCTGAGCTTCCTACTTAAGTGTCTTGATTACCGCTCAGGTTTACATCAGATCTGTTAGATGTGGCTGAGCATTTCTAAACTACACTGCAGATAGGACAACTCTCTTTGCTACCCTTCCCCATCTGAACAGAAACACAAACAGCAGCAGGAAATGCTGATTTGTGGGGCTGCAGTACAAAGTCAGTATGCAAAAGAATACTGCGTGTTCTTTCAGTTTCTTACTTTTGCACACTTCCTCCATTTAAATAACACTGATTCAGTCTTGGGAACTTGAATGTATCATGTGTCCAGGCCAATTACTGCGCCTTTTGAATTATAATGAAAAGGTGTGATGTTCAAGGTTGTGATCCAAGAATGCTTGGGGATGTTGTTACAGTAAGATCCTGAGTTACTGGGGAGCTGTGTTTTGTTGTGACTATTGAAGAGGCTATTAAAACTAGACAGAAAGAAAAACCTCTGTTCAGCCTGCCTATGATCTCATTAAATTACCTTTGCAAATTCACAGACCTAGGGGCAGCTGGAGGCCAGTCTGAGCCTCTGCGGGCATTAGAGCAGCCTCAGGGCTGCCATGCATCCTGCCTGGTGCAGTCAGCTCTGCTGTGCATCTACCACCTGGGACCACCAGAGCATGGTGGTACCTGGCCTCCCCTTGGGTGCTAGTCCAGACAGTTTATCCCTACCCTGAGGGAGTGGTTGCTTGAATTTCTTTTTTTTCTGTGTTATTGAAATGAGCAGGCTCAGGACCCAGAGAGCAGGATACTGTTCCAAATACCAGTAGGGGTCAGAAGGTAATGCCTAGTATTTGCGATGTCCAGATATTCTTAAGCCACACAATATGGTTCATTTAGAATGTGCTTTCTGAAGTTTAGTTTGTTTTTTTTGTGGTTTTGTTTGTTTGTTTTTTGTTTGTTTTTTGTTGTTGCTGTTTGTGTAAAAATGATTGACCAGTAGGGTTCAATCCATGCCAATATGCCCCAGATTGTAGCCAGTCTAGCTCTTCATAGCAGAGTAGATCCTACTGAAAACATCTCATCCTCTTGTGTACCTGCTGTCCAGTGCTGCAAACTGAACATGTCCTGCTCTGTATCAAGGGAGGATGTTACCAGCTCTTTAGCCAGCAGCCCAGTTTTTCTAGGGCTTAATTGTCTTGGCTGCCTGGTCAAGCCATCTGATTGTCAGCGGGCTCAGAGAGAGTGCTTCAACAGGTCTTTGATTTATTTAGCTGTTGGATAAATCATGCTCTTCATTTATTACCTATCACATCTTGCCCCTTCTTGGTTTATGAGGAACTCATTCCACAGCAGGACCCCAGACTGTCTGGCAGGAAGATGGAGGTTTTGCTCTGTACAGCAGTCAGAAGAACAGTAGGAGTGTGGCACATGTTTGGCGTTTCTTTCTTTTCCCGCACTGGCTGCATATATTATATCTTGAAAGTCACTGGGCAAGAGCACAAGAGGCCAGTTAAGCATCTCAGTGATTTGAAAGGTAGACAGGCAAAACACGAGTACTGATGGCTTAGGTAAATTGTGCCTGCAAACTCCTTGAGGAAGAATTGCACTGGTGGCACAGATTTAACAACCCGCAACAAGTGCCAGTGCTTACACCTGCACTCTTTGATTTGCGGGTATTTTGGCAACAGTGGAAAATCTCTTTGTGTAATCTCTATGTGCGTAAGTGGCTGTGTATAGAATAAACTAGTAGAGAAGTCGACAGCCAGCTTTAGACTCTGGGGGTTGGATTCATCTCTGCCTGCCTGCAAATGCCTGAAGTGTGGTTGGAAAGCTATTGAGAGAGCCCCTGTTGCCCTGGGAAAGAAAGCACTTCCAGAGCTCAAATTGTTTACTTTTGGGTGCTGATTAAGTTCTTTTATAATTTTTTCAAGAAGGAATAAAAGTATATAGATAACTCATTCAGTTGGAGAAACCTGTGTTTAGACAAATGAATTGCACCCTGTGTGCCTGCAGCTCCTCTGAAAACAATGCCAACTACCAGCTCTTGGGGATTTGAGCCTTTGTCTGACATTTCAGGGAGGAAAAAATACCTGCAAGCATTTAACTCTGAGAAAAATGCTGGACAAATTAATGAATCATGAAACACCCTCCCTATCACAATTTGTCTAGCTAAAAGTAGACTCTTTTGTAATTATTTTTAAGTGTGTATGTACACATTCATCCTCTCCCCTTCTTCCCCCATTGTTGTCCTATAGTTGTAGCATAAATTAAACTCAGTGGGAATTGATAGCTTTCTCATTGACATTCTCCTGACTTAACTTCTTGGGATTTGATTTTTTTTTAGGGTCTTTAGAAAGTTGGTATTTTTCAGATAAAGCCAGTTTAACCATAACTTGCCCTTCTTTTCCTTTCAGAAATCTTCCCTCGCATTGAAAACTGTCATGGTTAATGTTCAGAATAGACCATATTTGATCCTGGATTATTGATAAACCAAAGATTTCTAACTGTATGGCCATCTAGAATTGTACCCAGAAGTTTTTCACCTTTGGGAGAGAGAAAACTATAATTTTCCAGTGAGACAGCACTTTCTTCAAGCTCTAGTAGGTCATGAGTTCTGAGAAAGTAAAAGCTACAGCAGTATGAGAGATGTTTTAAATTTTCTATACCTCTGAGCACAGTACAGCATGGCTTATTTTAATTAAAGTCTGGTTTACAGTTGTGAGGAATAGAAAAAATGGTCCCCATAAAAATTTTTAAGACTCTCTAAAATGTGTCTTGTATAGAGTTTTTTCCATTCCTGTAAAATAAGTTGCATATGTAGAATATATGACAATCTCATATAAAAAGGTTTTATTGGCACTTGTTGTAATGACTTTGATAACTTATTCATGAGTTCACTGCTCATGAGTAATGTGGTCATCCAAAATACAGGCCAATAAAACTTTTATCTCATACCATACTGTCATGTCTTCTAAACTTTGTGTGGGTAGATAAGCAGAGGCATAACAGAAACATGATGTACATCCTTTAAGGGAAGAATTAAAATAGAATATAAGTTCAGCTGTGATGAAAAGAGATTAGATGAAAAGAAGCTGGTAAAAACCACCAAGATCAAAGCAAATGTGTTCTGGTTTTGTGCTGATAAAATTGATACCTCTTTTCAAACTGTCTAGGGTTGCATGTTCTTATGGATCAGAAGCTGGTGCTGGTGACATTTGCTGCTTTTTCTTACAGGTCTCCCTTTTTTCTGCCTTTTTTTTTTTTTTTTTCCAAGTGAATGGCAGTGGGGCAGCTGTTGTATAACTAGAACTGTATTACACTGGACTTCTTTATGGCCTCTGAAGGTGCTCAGGAGGGAACACTTTCATGCAGTTGGAGCATAGATTGGATGTAAATCTAAAATTGGGCTGTCTGCACACAGAGAAAGCAATGTCTTATAAATCTAGTTTGACACAATTCCCTATTTTTAGCTCCTTGGTACAGTATCATATGACTAAGGGCCCTGAGGGTATCTGCTGCTCCCACAAAAGAGGAGGATTTCCACTTTTGGAAGGCAAGCTCATATTTGTTATGCTACTCAAGAAATACAATGAATTCTTGACAAACATGGCATTTTATTTCCAAGAGAGCTTTTAGATACCCGAGCTTGGAGATAACATACTGATTACCACTTCATTTCTCTACCACTTTAAATCAGTGGCATGAAATTTATTATCTTTGAGCCTGTTTTTCTGTCAGACTACTTATGCTATATATGTCACTTTCTTGCAGTAGGTGAAGATCCATGCTTATAAATGCTCCTCCATTTTTTTTTTTTTTCCTTTTTTTCTAAAGCATAGAATGTGCATGTTCTCCTACTACTCCTGATGTCCTTCCATGGCTGCCAGGCCTTTTCCATTTCTTAGGCAGTTAGCTCCCTAATGTGGGGAGCACTATCTTACACGTGGTGCATTTCTAATAAGAATGTTGATCCTTTAGCAACTTGAGAGAGAGATGACCCTTTCCCATAAAAACCCAGTATGTGGGGGTATGGTAGTTGCTGGCTGCCAAAAGGCTGGTAAGAGGAAGGAAGGGCTTGCTTTGGAAAAAGTTGCATAAAGAGGGCTGGTTGTAGAGCTACTTTCACAAGGTGAGAAGGTTTTCCAGTTAAATAAAGGAAACTTTTCAGCCTGAGTAAAGGGGAGAGAATTTTTGCTTAATGAGCTGAATGGTGCTCCCTTTTATTTGCTATTGAGCAAAGCCTGACCTGAAGCTGTTCTCTTGGAGTGACTGGTATTCACCATCCTGGGTATGCTGGAAGCAAGGTCAGGCTGTAGAGGGAATAAAAAGGCAGGGTGAGGGGGTAGAAATATGCAACTGCAAGGACCTGAAGCAGTAAGTGAGACTGGTTCACAGATTTTCTGGTAATTTATGACAAAAGGGTAGCTTTAGGGTCACCTAGCCTGACAAGACTGCAGTTCTTGATTGAAGACAAGCCTTGCAGTGAATATGCCCTCAATTAATAAAAATATTAAGGATATTTGCTAATACTTTAATGCTACTTTAATAACCCAAGAGGGTCACAGAAAAATGCCTGGCTCAATAAAATAGATGCCTAAGTGAAAGGCTCTTCAAGTATTCAGACCGGCATTTCCAGGTCAATGCAGAGTTGTCTATTGAGACACAAGTAAGTGCACGTGTGATAGCTGGGGAGGTTTATAAGTTAGGTCTGTTTTATGGGTGTTTTAGATATTGAAAATGTTGTCTGATATTTACAGTCCTGTTAAATTTGACTCATTTTATACAAACAATTTTTCAGCAAAAGAGACCTCGTCATCTATGGTTCCTTGAATTATTATACAAATATGCACACGCATCCACTATTCCCTTTGTTGTTTCATTCTGGTTTTGTTTCTTTTTTTTTTTTATTGCAGATCTATCATTAACTCTTGTAATTTACAGTGGTTCTAGCAGAAACTGTGTACATCATGTCCCAGATTTTACTGCAATCTGAAATACAAGGTAAAATTATATATCAGATAGCTTGCATATGTATACACACCACCACATACTGTGATTTAAACCAGAGAGAGACATATTATTAATGTATGGTGTTAAGGTTAACTATTCATTAAGATAATAGGATTTTAAGGGACTGTTTGATTTGTCATTTAATTTCAATTGTCTCTGCTAAGGAAATGTGTGTATCCCTCACACCTGCATGTAGTTACTGCTAGTGCCACTGAACTTACCAGGGTAGGAGATCTCATTAATTACATTTTTCAATGCGTCCGCATGAATGCTGCAGCACTCAGACTTTTACACCCCACTGCTAACATGGGAAGTTGATTGTTAGTCCTCCTACTCTACAAGTGTCATTCACAGGTTAAAATGACTATAAATTAATTATGTCTTTCTAAAAGGTGGGGGGAGTGGATAAAAATGCCTAGATCACATAACTTGAGACAGCTCTCTGCTGTCTGCAAGAAGGGTTATTAATTTTCACCTCCTCGCCTTTCCTCCCTACGTCTTCTAAAGGTCAGTAATGAAGGTACCACTTACAACATCAAAGTGGCTGTCCCATTCATTTTGTTACATATGGGTTTTTTTTTGCTTTGATTTTCTGAATATTTAGATTTTTATAAATGGCGGAGGGAAATATAATTTGAATGTTGGTTTTGTAATTTTTGGCTCCTGGGGAATGAAGGATGGGGGAGGTGAGCTTCCCTGGGATCTCCTGGTGATATCCTGGGCAGAGATCTTATAACACAGGTTTAACCCAAAACAAACCTCATCTTTCATTTGCCACTGCTTTGCCCTCCTTTAGTGGCAGCAAAACACTTCTCTAGATAATATAAAGATTAGATCCGTGGGGAGAAGACACCTTGTCTAATGGCTTGTCTAGGTGACAAAGCCTAACGCATAAATGAACCATAATTTGTTCTTCTGCACTTGACTCTGTATTACTTTAAATTGTGTTGGTGTCCATGGATCTCTCAGCAAAGCTCCCTTGTATACAATTTTGCTACAGGGTATGCCTAGAAAAAACATACAGGCTAGGCAGCTGGAGCCTAAAAATTACCAGGATCTATAAACCCCATAATACTACTTACCTCACCTTTGGATTCTGCTCTGAGAAATTCCAAACCACATTTATAGGACCCAGGTCCTTTATAAAATGAAGGACTTGTGTACAGTGGCTCATACAAGCCATGAAAGACCTCCGCGGAGAGCCCTCCTCTGTCAGAGGCAATTTGGGCTGCTGCTTCTCCTGCCATTCAGCTCTGCAAAAGTCTGCACTAAAGCCTTCCCAAATTTGTTTTTATGAAAATGGGCTCATTTGCTAAGGAATGGCTAGTCTGTTCTGAAAATCAGGCCTAGCTCACCACCTGTCATTGCTGAACAGGAGTCCTTGCTACGTCATGAAAAAATAGACTGAGGCATATTAAGGTACTGGAAAAATAACTAGAGAATTTATATTGTCACTCTCAGTAAGTTTAAGCATACTTCAGTGGCACAAGGAAACTCATTCTTTCAGTGTTTGTTATAAACCGTATTTATTTATAATCAGTCACATCTGTGAGGAGAACAGTTATCGTCCTCCTTTATACACATGGTTATGTTTGGTTGTAGCCTGCACACGGTGAATCATGGATGTGGTAGTAATAAAGTTTGTTACCAACAACTCGTTATGGAATTGAAGTTTCTCTCCCAGAAATGCTACAAGTTCATGCATATTCTTCACCTGTTACAAATGCTTCTCAGCTGGTGTGTAAATCATTGATAAAAGTGATGACTGGAAAATGTGGAAATTTCAGGAAAAATTTCAGCTGAAAATATTTTTTTTCAGCTGCAGATCGAAACCAGTTACAAATGAAAAAATATTTTAATTCTGAATTACCACTGTGTTTCCTTTGCGGAGATGATTTGGGTGTCTTATGTTTGTCTGTGCCGTTCTCAGGTTCTTTCTTCACTGATACATCGTGATTTTTCCTTTGAGATGGGATTTAGTGGAGTGTGGTGCTAGATGTGTGAATGTAATTTAATGGCAGATAAGGAAGAGAAAGAAGGAAAAGACACATTCATTTTCAGTAAAGTATCAATAGTTTTTTTCCAGATTGAGATATTTTGCAATTTGTTATTTTGATGAGAAAGTGAACTTTACTAAAGGAAGAAACATCTTATAGTTGTTTTTTTTTAAAGAAGTGTTTCATTAAAAACTCAATAAAAAAAAAAAGTTGACCTAACATAGCAAACATGAACACTGAGCTATAAAATTACCCTCAATATTCAGAACACGTCTTTTGGTCATAATACATATGTATGAGAAAATTATCCTGCGAGAGGCATATAGTGAAGAAATCTTGATTGCTTTGTGGTGTTAATTATATATTTAAATTAGATAGAATTTTAAAATTAATATATGCAGAAAACAAAGGGGATATTTAGGACATACCCAAATGCTACAATAATACCCTTATTATCAATAATTATCGTGTTGCAAATCTGATACAACTCAATAAAAGTAACTTAATTTACACCAGTCTGAAAAAAGATGAGAAACAAGACATTCTAATTTTTTATTTAATATTTTTGATGCAATGAAGAGATCATCTCTTAAATCTAATTGGCTTGGATAGAGATGTTGTTACAGCAGGCTGAAAAAATCTTTAGTCCACTGTCAATCTGTGTCATCTACTCCTATGTGTTGAATAAAGAGAAGTCATTCAGTGCTGACAAACTTTCAAGTTAATGGAAAGAAAACCTATGAGTGCGATGAGTGTTAAACAGGGATCCAAAATAGGCCTTGTATCTCCAGGCCAAGTCCTTCTCTGAAAAGCAAATTGTGCAAAAATGGAGATAAATGAGGAGAACATCTGCTTTGCCAGACTCTGAGAGGAAATCCTTTATTGTCCCTATTTATTACAGAACAGTAGCTACAATGATGCAATCTTGTTTTTTCCAGTTTATATTTGATACTGCTACTTGTTTAACTCTTTCTTATGCTGCATTTTCTCCTCTCACTTACATGAATTTAGTAATTTCAAGAGGGTATTTTTGGAAATCTTTAATTATAATTAGGTGTATTGATTTATATGTAACACTTACTATCATACTCAAGCAGATACAAGAAGGGCTCAGAAAGGATTTTCAAAGTGCCAGTTAACTGTATGATACAGACACTGTGTGGTGAATAAATCAGTCTGTAACACTATAAAATCAATTCTGATTTATGTTGTTCATAAAACAATTAATGTAAGCAATCTGACTTCAAAACTATAAAATCAATTTTGGCTCATGTTGTTTTGTAAAACAATTAATATGAACAGTCTGACTTCAAACATCTGCTATCATAGAAGCTGCTGGATCATTAGCCTTAAAAATGCCAACAGGTCTCTGACGTTTCAAACTGAATTGCCAGACAAGGTAGCACAAGAGATGACAGTTTGGCTATTGGTGTTTTTATAGACTAATGAAAGGATGTAGCAAAAATGACAGTCACAATCAAAGTGAGCTCCACCACATCTGTTCCACCTGCCCCTGCCTAACTGGGGCTAGTTGCCTCTGTGGAAGGTAATGTCTCTGCTGTGCTGGAGGCACCCACATAGCTCCTGGCTCAAAGACAATGTTTTAACCAAGAGTGTCTGCCTTGGGCTCTGTAGCTTGAAGCTCTCCTTCGAGAGTTAGCTCATAATGTCTTATTTCTGTACAACCTAGACACTTTTCAAATAGTTTCTTCAGGCTGTGTTAGCAGAGGTAATATTTGAGGAAAGTATACTTGCTTTAGGAGACTTAAATGGACACAAGTCAGAAAAAGGAAATCAGAAGCATTTGTGGGCGCAGAATAGAAATGCTCACAGAAACCTAAGATGAAAATAATGAAATATTTAATTTCAGACAGATCTAATTTTGTCTTTCTCAGCCATAGCAGTGAGCATTTAACAGACATTTTCTCTAGAATGGTTACATGTAGGATATACATCTAACAGACTAAATGGAAAATTCAGAGAGGTAGAAGGCTGAGTGAAATTTTCTGCATGAAATTTTTCCACAAAATATGCAAATTTAGTAACATTAAAATGTTTTGCTATTATGTGTTGACTTCAATAATCTTTTTATGTTTCAATTTTTTGAAAGATCCAAAACTAGTTTTGTCACTTCTTAAAAGAATGTATTGACTTTGGGTTGCATATGACTTTATATTAGAAAATATTTTTAATATTTTAAAATATGTGAAGTAATAATATAAAACAGTTTTGATATGATATGATATTTTAATTTTTGCAACTATAAATTTGGCACATTTGGTAGGTTGGTAGGTGCCTACAGATTGTCAAATTACGTTTGATACTCTAGGAATCAATATAATAGAATTAATCAATGTGAATGGAAAAATAAAGTCTCCATTGAAAATGCTGCAAGAACAGTACCACACCTGATCTTATGTAGTGCGTGTTGATACCGTGTTACAAAAATCTCATGAAGAGTAAAACTCATTGGTAAGTGGATATATCTCCTAATCATGGTACTGAAGTGCTGCAGATGCCACCACTGGTACTGCTGATCAGCAGAGGAGCAGGGATTGCACAGGGTGCAATCCCATCCACAGTTAGAAAGTGGTTTTGCTGCTAACTTTGCCTAAAGCAATTACAGTAACGGTTTTCTAAGCATTTCCCATGGTGTCAGTGAGTCTGTGCTTACTGCCTTGCAGCTGATTGGGGGTACTTGGGAGCCTCTGTCTTTCGAACAGAGTATTCATTCTTTTATTTCCGCTGGAGAGAGGGGAAAAAAAAGAAAAAGGCAATAAAGCAGCTCTGCCACTGAATGCATGGGATGGGCTCTGAAGGGCTTTTAGGCACAATGACAGACATGGCAGTGTGGTCTCACAGCCTGTGGAAAATCCTCAGACACTGCCATGGGATTACCAAGGCTACTTTTGCTAGCTTCAGGAGAGGAAACGGGAAGGTCCTTGTCTGGAAAGCTGGAAAAAAGGAGAAGGGAATAAAAGGTCTCCAAAGTGGAGCGTGCTTTGTCAGGCAAGGCTGAAACAACAGGCAGGTCAGTACTGCTCTTGCTGAAGAACTGGACTTTAAAGGGAAATTTTAGTGAAACATAAGTTTAAAAACCTGTGCCTAAGTGTGGATTCAGGTGGTGCAGGTGGTTTCAGGTGCATTTGCATCAGAGAAGTGAGCTGGAAGCACAGCTGCTGGTGCTGGTGGCTGGGGATCCGTTAGGGACCCCAGAGAGCTGGGGTGCTCTGTCCTGCACAAACCCTGTTACCAGTACCTCATAAGAAAGGTTTGCACAGAAAGCTTTATTTTCTGGCAGTGCAGGTCAGTGGATTGGCTGATCATAGCCACAGTTTTATTTTCTTCTTCTATGTTGGGAAATAGATATATTTCTACTTACACTAGCTGATCCACATCTGATTTGAGGATTCAGAGCGTGATCTCACATTGACTGCTGTTCTGGGTGCATTTATAGTACAAATTTCCCAGTTAAATATAAATTAAATATCATTTACATCACAATATTATCCTTGAGCCCCCAAGGCTGCTAGTTCTACAAAAATTTATACTGTAAAAAATGCTTAATTCTCACAGAGGTTACTATTATTACATGTAAATCTGTAAGACAAAGAATGTCTAAGGAGGCATTATCATCTCCATTGTTTTCTCATCCTTGATTAAGATAGGAATCCTGAAATAGGTTGAAGAGTTTTTTCTGTGGGTCTCAAAGAATTTCAAACAGGAGACTGGGAATTTGGCCAAAAATGTCTTAGATTTCAGACCATGTCCATAAACAATCAGTTATACCAACAGTCTGCATATGTATTAATATTGAGTGTATGCAAATATGTATAATTAATAATAAAGCAGTGCAGTAACTGGTTTTAGAGTAAAGAGATTACAGTATTTTAATGTGGAAGTCAAGTATCTAAAATGTGCTTTTTGCCATTTTACAATTATTAAAGTTCAAGTTATATTTCCTGAGTGGAGATCAGTGCTAATGAATATGTGCTACCTGAAGCTAAAGCCTAAGCCTTGCAGAAATAGATTATGTTGCTAAATTTAGTAGGCTTTCAAATTCTTGATGTATATGCATAGTACATAGCCTTACCTGAAAGCATTTGCGACAATATTAGCTGGTGATGTTAGAAGCTTTGTTTTCACATGCTGCTGTCATTATTGTTAATTATCATTACATGCATTGCAGATAATTTTTATTTTGTCCTGGCTTTAGTTCAGCCTGCTGTCTTGATGAGGGACTGAAGTCCTGCTTCAGTGGAACCAGGGAGCAGGCAAGTCCATGAGCTGAGTGTTTCACTTCATGTGTCGGGTGAAAGGGCTCCCAGGCAGATGCCTGCTGTAGGGCTCTGCTGTTTCCAGCAGACTTTGGGCTGTGGCAGTCTTGGGATGTGATGGGAGGGCCTTCACCTCCCCAGATTGCTTGCGCCATGACTCACTCTAGAAAGCTGCACACGACGGCAATGGGAAGCTCCAGGTATATGAGAGGTTTCAGCTAAAGATAAGTAATATTTTCCCTACCTACTTTCAGTAGTCACAGGAAATCTTAAAAGCCCTAGGTTTCAGTTTAATCAGAACATTATCTGTAAAGAAGAATGGGGGCAGCCTGTGCTTTGGAAGCCTTGGATCTCAGTCTGGTTTTATACCACAAATCAGTGTCTTGTTTATAGCTGAACTGATTAAACTTTACCTTTCCATTTTAATAGATCCTCAGTAATAGTTTCACTGAAATCTGCATGAGTAATATACAAAATAGGTATGACTCAGGTGGAGATGTGCGTGTTTCTGTGGGAAGAGGCAAACAAACTTATGGCTTCAAAATTTTCTTAAAGCAATTTCAAATGTGGACACTCTTATTTTAATTGGGAGGGCAAGGCTGATAAAGACCTGCTCTAAGATTCAGTTAACAAATTCCTGATTGAAGAGACTGTATGATTGCAAAATGAGAGATGCAGTAAGGTCCTCTGTTGTAGTTTCTGGCACTCTGGCAACATTTAATTTCAATTTATGGAACCTATTTCGCTCATATACAGTAGTTATCTTTTTACTTCAGGGTCTTCCCCAAGTAGCATATAAGGAAAATAAATCATTGTTACTCTTGAGGTCTCTGTTAAGAGAAGTTAAGAATTTGCAGGGAAATAAATTATGCTAGTCAATTTCACATTCCTGTGGTTTGAGAGAAATCACTCAAGTCCCTAATACCAAGGAGAAAACAGCTGAGGTCATATACATTACAGACCTGACAAACAGAAACACGTTTTGGCCAGTTTTTTCCAAATAAAGCTCTGAATCTGGAGGACATTAACATAATCTGTCCTAGTAGTGAGTTGGTTTCTAACTTTGAGAAATTGCTAATGAGAAAATAAGGGAACCACCAGGAAGGCAATCAGTGGTGTTAAAAGTCACACTTACTAAAAACTGAGCATCTGAAGTCCTCAGAGTCTTCATAGCTAACCTGCTGATGCTGGTGAACTAGTGACATGAATGTCCTCCACAGAGCTGAAATTCAAATATAGCTCTTTCCATTTGCTGGACTGCAGACAACCAGCAGCTGATTTACAGGAGGTCTCTTGTACTGCTTTCCAGCTCTTTAGAAAGAGCTCCCATCCTCAGTGTTAGAGACTATTAGGGCTAATTTTAGGAGTTTGATGAACCATGGTTTTCTTTTCATTTGCTCATAGGAGTTATAAATTGCTAACGATCTGCAGCAGAAATTAATTATTGCTAATTATTCCCTTTCAACCACAGCTCAAATCTTCTTTTAGCACTGTATGTGGATGCAGGTTAAATGGAGTCTAAATCTCATTCCCTTTTCTGTCCTTGAAGTAAGTAGCAGATCCTGCTCACTCAGTGCATCCAGATTGGCTCACTCAGGAATTCATGGGGTGAGGGATGCTCATCATGTGGTTAGAGGCAGAGGAGATGTCTGTATTTAAAGCCTAAAATAGGATTATGGCTTTTCTTTTGTCACAGGTTCACTCTTTCCTCTGGGGCTTTAAGTAGGACAAGGTGAGACTGATATCTCTTCCAAATAAATATATTGAGAGAAATTCTGTTTAGAAGGAGAATAGTGCATCTGATTTCATGTAGATGAAGGTCACAACAATATTTCACTTATACTATGCAAAATGATGCTATTTTCTATGCAGTCTGCATATAAAGAGTTATCCTGTTACGGAAATGTATAACTTGCAAAAAGATGGAAAATAATTACATAAAGTGACTCCAGGATAACTGATATTGAACTAGTAAGGCAAACTAAATTAATATCACCCAGTCTGTGGTTACCTTGCCTAAAATGGACATGCAGCTTTCATCAATACAGGAGTTGCACTGGAGCTGTGTATTCCCACTGCCTCTGCCAGCTGAGTCTGTAGATGGACAGAGAAACATGAAAACACCTATCAGCAAAACTCAGTATTTTCAGGTAGACAAAGAGAAGTCAAAGCTTGTGGCATTTTTCCTACCCTGTCATAAAGTTATTGTCACTTGCTGTTGTAATAAACCATCTTTAGTGAGACTAGTGCATCCTTGCTGGCAGGGTGATGTCTTCCTGTGTCAACTTTGGAAACATGTCAGACCTAAAGGCACTTAAAGTTTGCTGGTAGAAAAGCAAGTGACTCAATTTCTGATTTTCATTACATGCATAATGACCTGAGTATTGAGCTACATGATTATATGCAATGGCAAAGCCCTCTCAGCGGTGAACCTGTCACTTTCTGGGGCAGGCCAGCGGAACATGATTTCTTCATACAAAGCAGCCCTGAGCTGCTCTGCTTTCACTTAATAGTCCAGCGCTTAAAGGACTCCTGAAGTTTGCAAAGGTGTTTTGAATCTCGTCTCTCTCTGACTCAGAGCTGGGATTTCAGCTAAAATAAGGTAATGATCTTTGAGACTGAAAGAGTTCAGGTGCTTTTCACAGTCTGTGGTAGAAGCAGTGATTCAGTGAGTATTTCTGCAGAGGAAAGCCAGGGCCACCAGAAGCCCTTCTTTCAGGTACTGTCATTCTGCAATAAAGTTCCCCCCGGTGAATATAGGCTCCTATGACTTTAACCCATCAAACACAAAGCTGCTTCTGCTTCTTTCACCTACATTTGGCAAGTTCACACACATCTCACTTGATATCAGTCATTTGCTGGTGGGAATTTTGATAATCTTGTCTTCCATTGTGTTTGAAGTTGCAGGTTAAAAATCATCTCTTCACCTAATCTCATCCTTTTGACACAAACTACATAGCTAGAATATTCACTTACTGAATAGGGCAGCATTATTATCTGAACGGTGACAGTGAGAGCTGTTAATTTCCACATGCCTCTTAATGATACAAATCTGCTCTGAAGAGTGATGTTGCTTCTGTGAAGCCAGCTTTTCTTCACTTCGCTGTATATCTCTATTATAAAACACAAAGAAAATAGTGTGTGTTGGTTCTCAGCATTATCTCTTGTAGTTTGGAAGATACAAGTACCAATTTCTTTGTCAGAGGGCTGTTGGGGAGAGCAGTGGGCTTTCCACTGTCCCATATTGCAGGAGGTACGATTGCTCAGGCTGGTGACAATTAGGCATGTGCTGAGACATCTCTGCTCCTCCAGCACCTGACACTCCTCCATAAGAAGCCCGAATGATGGCCCTCCTGCTGAGGTGTGCTGAAGAGACTGGCTGCACATAACTATGTAGCTTGAAAGCTCATCTGCAGTCTTTATTACAACAATTACTAAGGATCATTTGACTGTAAATGCTGGCTCTCTTTTTCTATGAATCAGTCAGTCATTAACCTTTGCAGTATCAGTGTGTTCTCCCTATGCATTTCAAGCAGATTAATAAACATGAGAAAAGAGCCCATTCTGCATGCTGCAATGTATTCCTGTGTTACTGGATCTGGATAAACACAGTGACACTTCATTGTACTGTGAGAGATTTATGAAGGAGCTGCAGTGTGGGAGAGAAGGGGAAAGAAGCTTGTTCTGAGATGTACTGATAAAGAAGCAAAGCTAGACAGTGAAATGAGAGCAACGTGTATACATGTGCGCATCTGAAAAGCAGACATCTGACAATAAGCTGACACGTGCTAGGTAGGAATGACTTCCAGTTTCTTCTGTTAAGTCACTGTGATTCTTGACAACTTTGAATCATTCTGGGAATAATCAACCTCAGTATGTGGAAGGGAAAGTAGGAAAAGAAAAGCACATACATGAAAGTAGCTCATTTTTGATGTGTCTTTTTTAGGTGACCATACTTCAGAGCATACGCTTGTATCTTGCCAAAGTTTAGTCCTGTGTATTATGAGGTCCTTGACTATTTTAAGATGCTTTTCAATAATAATAATAATATACTAAAGAAAACAAACCCAATGGAAGCAACTGAGTGAGTCAGAAATCAAATTTCTGACAGTGTATAAAATGACTTGGAGGTTTCCTCTCCTCTCCCCAAAAAATCTTGAAATTTTTTTTTTAATTCTTCTTGGCCAGCAGGCTGCAGCCAGTGATACCAACATGATGACTTTGAGACCCTTTGGCTTTTTCTGGAACAATATTCCTGTGAGCAGTCCAAGTTAAGGAAATTGCCTAAGATTTCTGCTTGCAACAAGGAAGGATTGGGGATTTCTGCTTCAAATCATCACAGCTCAGCTGGTGGGTGCAGTGAGGATGATGTGGAGGCCCTGGAAGCAGAGGCAGAATTGGCCATTACAGGTCGTGCTACTTGCCAACTGACTCTCACAGCAATGCTGGCACCTCATCAGGCAGTCCTGTAGTGGCAGACAGGAATTTGGGAAAACTGAGAGCAGCCTGCTTTTCATTACCTAATGGCTCCTGGGTAAATAAGGGAACAGATGTGACATGTCCAGCAGATGACACTGGGCTGGCTCCTCCACTCTGGGTTCTGCAGCTGGCTGTAGGAGCAGCCAAACATTCCAGCTTCAATCGGCAGAGAACAGGCACCAGCTTTGCAGCTGTCTAAAACAGCAGGTCTGGAAAATAATGGGCTTCCTAGGAAACGTGAAAGCACTTCACTAAGCCTCCTGCCTAAGTGGTAGGACCTAAGGCTGGAGGTCCCCAACCTGAAGCAACCTTTGTGAATGAGCTACCTCCACTGAGTAGCTGTGGAGAGAGGTGCCCAGATGGTGTCTGGAAAACCTGCCCATTTTGGTGCCCATGCACCAAGCATTCTGGAGCTTGACAAGTCACCAGAGGGCTTGGCAGCTTCATTTTTCATGATTTCTAACATATGTAGAACTTTAGCGATAACACAATTAATTTAAGCCATTAGCAAGAGCTGGATTTGGGCCTTTGCAGAGCCAAATGGCTTAAATCTAGTGGTTTAGGAAAGAAATGTATCCTGTTTGTTCTGAACAGGGGTTACAAGGGACTAATCTAACTTTGGGTGTATTTTCTCAGCCAACTTGAAGCAGGCCTACTGCTGGGTGAGGTGCCTCATATCCTTATGACTCTCAGTGCACGTGGGTCTTGGGGACGCTCAGGAGTCAGTTGTATGGAAGCAAAAGCCCTCTGAAAAATATCAGACAGGGAGTTATTTCCAAGCATAATGGTCTAAAGCTCATTCCTTTGCCTCCTTTATTCACATTTTAAAGCGTATTCATGCAGATCCCAGGCAAGACCTTATTAATGACCTCATGTTAGCTTCTTTCATGAATATGAATATCTTTGTGCAAAGTTTTGCACATTCAGCTTTATTAAAAAAGTGGCCTTAAAAATCAGCAGCCAGGGTCTGGAAGCTTTAAACTATCTTCACGTGTATAGAAGAATTTCAGTTCACTTTTAATGTTCCCAAGTAATGTTTTATATTATAAATTAATATATGAAAATATTTTTGAAGTATATTCTCTTGTGGTTTAGATATTATAACTAGTTTTATTTTACTTTTTCAGACTATATAAGTGTGTTTATATTGGATGTATTTATAGAATAAATAGCTATTACAGGTGAATATTTAAATCAAAATGAGTCATTTATAAAGATTTTCTACTTTAGACTTAATTAGAAAATCATAATTTTCTTTATCAATTCAGTGTCTTGCATTGCTTTTATGTAACTATACAGATTGATTTGGAGAGAGAAAAAAAAAAGGAAATAAAACCCCAACAAAACCTCTCTGTGAGTTTTTCTCAATTTTTAATCAATCTATACTGATTAGATGTGTTTGGTCAGATGTGTAATATGACATTGTTCTTCTGCTGTGACTAGATGAATGCACAGATAATCATGATATGAGTCATTACCTTTGCAAAGCAAAATCCATTTTCTACTAATTCACTTCCCATGAGAATTTTTTATAAAAATGAATTGCTTAAAGGCAATATTTTTGAATATGCTGGTCATTTTTAAATGTCTCCCTTGAGCAGCTTTAGAGACTATTGGCAACTGATTCTAAATGATGCAAAGGAGCTAGGGCTCTAAGTTGGATGCCTGCAGGTGCTACTCATCTGAGTCACTGGAGTAAAGGGTGATTAATTTGGAGAAAGGGGCAAACCTGGTCTGCCCCATTCCATCCAATCCTGCAGCCTGAGGACTGACCTGCTCTGAAGCACTCTCCAAAACACATAGAAGAGGCTGGAGGTACTGCTCAGCACGGGTCTGTGATGAGCCCCTTGGCTGTGGAGGCTGATCCTCTTTGTGCCATGGAGCAGCAGGTCCAGGGAAGCAACTCTTCCCCTGTGGCTCCTGGGACATGGCACCTCAAATGGGTCACCCCTTGGTGCAATGCATGGCTAATGGGGGAGCTCGTGGCTGCACTTTAGAAGTGCTCTCCTGGTTTGGACTAAATGTATTTTCTTAGCAAACATTTATGCTTCTGTATGTGCAGACACAGTTTAATGGGTGATTTCCTACTGAGTTACTCATGGAGAAGAATGCTGAGAGTAAATTTCCTGTTTCATCAGTATTTTCTGTCTGAACTGTCTGCAATTTAAGGGCCTTTTTTCACATGTTTTTGGGGATGCATGTTTCCCATGTAAGTTTACCTTGGTGAATAGCTAAGCTCACAGCCTGAGTAAGATAATGGACAAGTTTGTACATGGATGAGAAGATGTAGGAATCGGAGAGGTAGATGGTCTGGTAGTTACGGTAGCTCATGAGGATCAGGCCCCTTTCAGATGCTATGTCTGGTTTCTTGTATTGTGCTGGGTATGTTGGGGGTTTGTGCTTTCCTTCTCTCAGCCTGTCTGGTCTGTCTGTCTAGGTTGTCAGATATGCATAGCAATAGGAGTTATTTAGGTGAATCCTCTGATGCAACTGGGACCCACCACCACAAGGTGTCATTAGACACAGTAGTTATGCATGAAATGGCAAAACCAAAGTACCAGACCAGGTTAATGCAGGGAGGAGACACATAAAATTATAGTGCTGATAGGCCTGTGCTGATAAAGATGAATATCTCATAGACCTCCTTGAAAGCAGAGAGAAGTTCTAGCTTTTAGAAGTTATTTGCAGTGATGATAGGATATTATTTCTGTCTTAAAAAAAAAAAAAAATTCATGTGTAATGTTGAGGTTTCCAGGTGCCTGGAGGAAAGAGATGAGAAAGTTTTTGGCTCTGAGTACACACAGTGGGGAACTTGTCACCTCGTGATACATCCCCAAGAACAACTTCAGGAAACCAAGCACTTGAATTAATACTACAGAAGCAGGGTAAGACTTTTGAATATCTCATAAGCACCTAGATGTCTTAACCTCCTATGGATTTAACACCAAGTGATGTACTTGCTGGTTAAATAAAAACCAGAAAATCTGCTCTGATCAGAGAGCCAGAGATAAAGCGCACAGTGAGAGCTTTCCTCTTGTCAGCCCAAGCACATGCTCTGGAGGAACCAAACAGTGAGCACAGGGGGGAAAGTTTCTTTGGATGGAGAAAGACTCAGCTGAGGACACGGGCATGAAGATGATTCTTATTCTGCCTTTCATGGAGAACAGCGAAAGGGAAAAAATAATTCAAACCATTAATAACTAGAGGAAGCAAATTAAATAACTGTACAAAAAGAATAATCACTTGTAGAAGTGTGGAGTGTTGATCTTATGTATTTTTTGCACATTGTGGAGATCCTTAAAGCCTGTCAGCATTTTAATTATATATGACAGCTTGACAAAAGGAGCAGCTAGGTGTGAAATGCATATACTGCTGGAGGGAGGCTTTCTGCACAGCAGTGACCTGAAATCGGGAAGTCACTGACTGTGACCTTCGCTGTGCTTTGCAGAGCAGCCAGAGCTGCAGGCAGTGTTGTCAACTGTGCAGTCCCCAAAACTGACATACCACATTCATTACTGCATGAATCGGGCACAGTGAGAGCTCCAACACCACCACTTGCTGCTACTCGTGCTTGCTGTACACGGGTAGAGAAAACAGCTGACCCTGCCACTTCACAAGGAAACTTGGTTTCCTGTTGGTGCAATGGACCTCACCTGAAAAAAATGTTAAGAAACTGCATTTTTCCAACCTTTTTCTGTTAGGGGAAAAAAAAAAAATTAAAAAAAAAAGGAATTGTAATTGTAGGATTCTGACAGTTGTCTTATCAAAGACCAGCCTGTAAGTTCTTTCTACTATTACATGGCTTTTCCATTAAGTACTCCCTCCAGTGTAAGGCTTCCTTGCTGCATTTCAGGCATCTGTATTATAAATGAATTTGCTGTTCACTTTAATAAACCCTGTCACAATGAATTTATTTAGCAAAATGTGGATATTTCTGGTCTTTTGATTGTGCTTGCTTAACTGTTTCAATTACAGGATTTCTCTGCTGTCAGGACGTAGTAACCTTTGACATCCTGATGCAGCAGATTCTGACCTGTACTCTGTCAGCGCAACTGACTATAAGGAGACTTGAAACCCACTCCAGAAAAGGAACTGAAAATGCTTTAAAAGTTTCAGTCCTGTTTCAGATTTTGGAGGGCTTGGATATTTCAGAATTTTCAAGATGAGGGCCACATCTCTGCTTTGAAAGCAGCCCTGTGGGGAAGGACTTGGGGGTGCTGGTGGACAAGAAGCTGGACATGACTTAGCAATGTCACTCGCAGCCCAGGAAGACAACTGTATTCTGAAATATGATGAGCAGGTCATGATTGGAGGGGATTCTGCCTCTCTTCTCCAGTCTCATGAGTCCACCTGAAGTACTGCATTCAGCTGTACAGGGAAGACATGGAGCTGTTGGATCAGGTCCAGAGGAGGGCCACAGAAATGATCAGACGGATGGAACACCTCTCCTATGAGGAAAGGCTGAGAGAGGTGGGCTTGTTCAGCCTGGAAAAGAGAAAGAGCTGTGGAGACCTGGTTGTGCTTTTTGGTACTTCAAGTGGGCTTCTAAGAAAGATGGGGACAGACTTTTTAGTAGGGCCTCTTGCAATAGGACAAGGGATAATGGCTTTAAACTAAAAGAGGGGAATTCAGGCTGGATGTGAGGAAGAATGTTTTTACAAGGAGAGTGGCGAGGCACTGTAACAAGTTGTCCAGAGAAGTGGCAAATACCCTATCCCTGGAAACATTCAAGGTAAGGTTGGATGTGCTTCTGAGCAAGCTCTTCTAGTTGAAGATACCCTTGCTCATTGCAGGGTGAGGTGGACTAGATGACTTTAAAGGTCCCTTCTAACCCAAAGTATTCGATGATTTTGTGTAAGTCTAACAGCTTTGCAGAGCTCTCCAGATTCTGCCTTGTGAAACTCTTCTGCTATCCTGTGTTCAGATCCTAAGAACTAGTGATGTCACTTCCATGAGCAATACTGCTGACTTCAAATCTACTTCCATGGTATATTACATTGTGGAAATATTTTCTTCTGTGTAATATATGAAGGAAAACTGGGTTTAGATTCAGAAAAAAATCTGGATTGCTCAAGACTGGTAACTAGTGCAATAACTTGTAGCTTAGTTTGGTCACTTCTGTGAAAACTCTTTTAGGTAAGAAGATATATTCAGAGGGGAATGCATGTTCATTAATGTCCTGAAAACGAATAAGAGGTATTCTGTATAGGAAAACTTAATAGTTGTTATACTTAAGTGAATGTAATTGAGCTCTACTTCCATGGTGCAGAAATATAATCTTCCATGCCTTGAAGGAGTTGAAGAGATCAGCTAATTTCTCACAACCACATAATAACTTCTCATTTTTCATTATCCCAGTGGATTGCTAGCACTCGTTTTGCCATAATGTCTCTCTCATATCATCAGTCATTGGTGTACAAAAACTTGAAACAAGCATCCTTTGAAAAGAGCAAATTAAACATTATATATAAGTAACATATGATTCAGTGATACTTGTTATGGAGCAATAAGTACCTTGTTTATCTCCCTACATCAACATATAAACAAAGTGACTAATGACAAAATCAAATGTTTCTATTTTATTCATACACTAATAATCATACCTAGAGCAGCATATGATTTGTTGCTAAAACTCAAGAAAACTGTGCCACAGAGACAAGAAGTCCAGCTGTGATGTTGATGCTGTGGAGATGAGCTGGACAGGGCTGGGAAATACAGTGGGAGCTTTGCCGCTGGAGTTTGAGATGAACTGTGTTGGATGTGGAGATCCTTTCATCTCTGAGGGGCTGAGCCACTGTTGCTGAAAACAGCAGAAATACTCATTCAGTGCCTGGTGACTATTGTTCCAGCCCATACATCTCTGTAGCCATTTCAGAAACTTGTACAGAGCAGTGAATAGCAGTGTGCAACCCAGCATGGGCAAAATCAAACACAGTGTGTGTTCAGAGGGATGATCAATAAATGTCTTGCAATGGGGTGTGACTGCTTAGCCATTTTCTGCCTTCCTACTGTTGAGAGTTCCCTTTTTTTTGGAGGGGAGGGTCAGGAGAGAGGAAAAAAACCAAAACTAACCCCCCTCTTTTCTAGCTTTGTAGTAAAAAAACCCCAACTGTACTATTTCAAACAGTTTCAGGTTATGAATTTACCAGGATCATTTCATTTTTCAGCATTTTTGTTGCTCATTATATAGACTTGTTAACAGGATGATAGACCTTTTCACGCTCTCTCCTCCATGGAGAAGACAGCTTCTTATTTGGGCTCATCTCATCTGTCTGCTTGCACACTGGTCCATCTAAACCAAGGAATCTTTTATTGTATATTGGTGATTTTGATGTATACATGCTAAAAGATTTGTGCAATGTGGCTGTTGGACAGCCAATCATTATCTAGTATTGTTAGGGTATGTAAAATAAATACTAATTGTACCTATCTCTTCAGCTGTTACCATGAGTACAGGTGCATATGTTGTGGTCTATGATGAAGTTAGAAATCACAGGTTGTCATTAGCCTGATGTGAACACTAAAAGTGATAAACCAAGGTTTTAGATTGTCCTCTTCCTTTCCCCCATAATTTTTGTTTTACTAAAGGAAGATCCTGTTATGGCGCATTTCTTTGGAAAGCATTTCTCTGGATCTGGGAGGCAATGTGGCTGTATAGGTTATCACAGTATTGGTAATGATCTCTCTGTATGCACCTAACCCCACTCCTCTGGTTTAGAGGGCAGTGCTCTGTAATTATGAAGGTCATGAAGATATTTTTTTCTTAATTGTGTGTGCCTGGCTGGATTGGTCTGGTGTAGAAAGTTGGAAATAGTTGTTATCACAGACAGCTGAAGGAAATTGCCTGTTGCATATACAGTAAGAAAGTGGTGGGAATCTGGTGAGAGCTCAGGTACTCAAGTTCTATCTTACCCTTCCTCTGGCTGCAGAGGAGTGTGCCTGTGGGCCTGCAGTTTCTACACACCTACTAAGCTGCTGTGTTACTGAACATACAACCTGATGTAATTTTCTTGGAAAAACTAGGTTACATTTTGGATCCTTTGCCTAAGCACCGCTGGTTTGCTGAGACTGAACCTTGACATATAACTTTCAACTTCTAAAGGTCATTTTCTATTCGTTCCTGCTGGTAACACCTAGTGGAAACTTAAAAAAATAATTTTTATAGCGTAGAACAATGTTATTGGAGCAGTAATATTCAAAAATAAACTCTATTTGCTTTATCAGAACTCAAAACAACTTCTGAAAAGCTTAACATATACATATAGACATCTGAAAATAATATGCTTCTGTCTTCTGCTGTCTTCTCAGGTAACATTAAATGGTGCAAAGGAAACCAGTGTGATGTTTAGGAAAGGAAAAGACACATTTCTTCTGATGTTTTTAAAAGTTACCATGGTGGCATTTTTTGAGTATTGATTCTGATCTTGAACACAATGTATAAAACAAATGGGGGAGTTGCAATTCCTGTCGCAGTCTTTACCCCAGAAAAGTTTGCAATAACCCATCCTTCTTACCTCCAAAATCTCTTCTATGTAGGTTTTCATTTAAATGGAAAGATTACAAAATTATGAACCCTAGCAGTAAATATTAGACTGGAAAGAACCCAGATCACATTTTTCAGTTTAGAATGGTATTTTAACAAATCTCTGAGCCAGGATTCACAACATATGCAAAATGTTTCATACAGCTTGAGATGGTAATTTTTGTCTATTTCTAATTGAACTGTTTTCTGTCAATAAAGTTGGCTCTCCTCCTCCCTCCCAAGATTCAATGACTGAGAATATGTTAAATTCAAGAAAACTTTGATCAGGAAATTTTGGTGGTTTTTTTTTTTTATTTCCCATTTCATTTCAGTGAGCTCAAACTGCTTTGTACCATCTCTTCATTGGTCTAATTAATTCTGAGGGTTTTGGTATCTGCGGCATATTTTCATTCTTTTCCGTGTCTTCCGGAGCCACAATTTACCTTTCCAAGCTATCCTATCTTCCTTTGCTCTGAAGTTAAATCATTAAATAAAGATTATAAAGATTTAAAGTAACTTTCTTGATTCCCTCATTAACAGTATCCCCTTGCTTCCCCAAATTACTTTCAGTGTGTGAAACGAGAGAGAGCAAGACAGCACTACAGTTCTGTCTTCCCTCATGCCCTGAGGAAGGGTATGGGGAAGGAAACCCAAGTCTTGCATCCCCCTACAAGCCGTTTTCTGGGCCTTCACCTCATAGCTCTGCAGGCAGGATTGAAATGCACGTGAAAAAACGTGGCATGTAGTTAGAAGCAGCCCAAGAGTAATGATTACTGTCCTCTGCACAGTCCGTTCTCAGCAAGCACAGCAGCAACACAGGAATGCAGAATGGTTGAGGTTGGCAGGGGTCTAAGGAGGTTGTCTAGTCCAGCCCCAATGCTCAAGCAGGGCCAACTAGAATTGCTTGCCAAGTACATGTTGTCAGGTATTTAGTATCTCCACAGCTGGAGACTCCACAACCTCTCTGCTCAACTTATTCCAGTGTTTGACCACCCTCATAGTAAATAAGTGGGGTTTCTTTTGTGTTCAGGAGTTTCAAAAGTGCCAGTTTGTCCCCAGTGCCTCTATTCTGTCACTGGTCACAGGCAACCTGAACCAGATGAATGCTCTGCTGATCCATGCTGTGGGCTCTGGCTGCTCTGAGCCCTGGAAGGCAGCCAGGGAAATATCATTTTGAAGTGATCTGGAACTCTGGTAGAGTGCTACTTAGAGAAGAACTGTTGGCTCCAATCCTGGAAGCCTCTGCTCACAGCTTGGCATGAACAAGATATTTTAAGTAGGCTGAACAGAATCATTTTCAAGGCCAAGGAGGGAAAAATTAATAGATCTGTATTCTCTTGATGGGTGAACCCAACTTTGTGTGATTTGAATTTGAGTTATTTCTTGGCTGGGCTAGAAGTGGTATTCTTTTAAAGTATCAGTTAGAAATCATGTGGGAGCTCTAAGGGGAAAGATGGGTCTCAAATCCCACCTCCATCCCTGGCCTCTGAGCTCTGAGGAGTGTATCTGTGTCACAGCATACCTCCTGTTGATCTTGATCTCCTGATCTTGATTGAAAGCCCTGAACACTCTTCTTTAGGGAAATTCCAGCTAGGGACAGTTTCTGGTTTGTCGCTAGAGTGATAAACTTATACAAAAGCTGAAACCACCTTGGGGAATACTGTAGAGGAACTAGGGGAATACTTTGGGGCCTGATCACCCCCTTTCTTCCCATCTTCTGGTCTCTGTAAACTTGGGGATTTGGGTGGTTCTGTACCTTTACTGTTTTAATCTCAATTTATCTTAAAGCCTCTAGTCCACACTGGACTAGAGGAAAGCATATTGAGCTATCCAGGAAGGGGGCTATTTTGCTTTTGCTGGCAGAAGCATTTTTTGAAGTTAACTTCTGATGATTGATTTTAATTATTTTTTTTTTTTTCGTGATAGCTAACTAACAAATGTTTGACAGTGGAGCTGTTTCTATGCGTATTTGTCTGAATAGAGCCCTACGAGCTTTTCAGGAAAACCCGGACAGTTTAGCAATAATTATATTCAGGGAGAAAAGCCTCATCTGCTGCACAGAGTTAAAGTACTGGGGAATTTGATCCCCTCCTGCCGCTGCTTCAATGACATTTCCTTTCCTAGCACTGCTCTGGTGCCTGTTCCCAGTGTCTTGCATCCCTCACCTTTGCACGTCATCCCATCCAGCTGCAATCCTGCAAATGCTTTCCCCTAGCAGCCGAGCCTGGCGTTATTTGTTGCCAAGTGAGTCTCATTGCAACGTCCTCTCTAAGCACAGAGGTAAGTTGCAGGATTTATCTGTATAGGTTCTCTGTGTCCCATTGTTCTTCCCATGCACAGGAGAATAATTACATCCTAGCACAAAAAATTAACAATTGGAGCTTTTGTCCTTATCTCTTCCTGCCTCCCTGTTTGTTCTCTTCCTATTCAGTTGTGTTTGAAAGAGTTTTCCCGTAAATATTGCAAAAACCTCCTCTCACTTTAAATCTTTCTTGTTAAATGTTATTTAAAAAAACTCCCCACAAATTAAGTTCATTTTCTTTCTTTTTTCTTTTTCCCCACTTTTTTTTTTTTTTTCCCCCCAGAAAGACCTCCACATTTGAAAGAGAAGTCCATTTTGAAGAAAGGAAAAAGGACCCCTCAGGTGTTCAAAATTTCTGTTCAGATGTCCTTCTGGTGCCTGCAGTGCTCTCCCAATAGTCATGGCAGCATTTACCCCTGAAGTAGCAATTAAAGATGAAAACTTAAAGTGGAATTAAACTTAGTTCCCAGGAAAAGTCTCACTCTCTTTTATGATTAATTCCCCATATTATTTGAGAAATCTTTTTGCAATCCCCATTATTATGGATTGGTTTTTTATACTGGTGGTATGGCTTTTTGCTAAATTCACCACAATATTGCGCATTCAAGATTCATTAAGATTTTTTTTTCCTAAGAAACATTCCTCTCTCACTGTCAAGCATCTAGTCATTGCAATGAATGCATAGGGGAATTTTTACAGATTCCTTTGTAAAGCAGTATGCAAACCCCTCTCCAATAAAGCACCTTTCCAGCAGATGATCTGAAAACACTCCTGATATCTCAGTCACTTCATAAAGAGGAAAATAAGAGTCAATTATTCACTCAGAAGAAACCTGGAATGTCTGGAAGCTCATGGCAGCCTTTATTAAAAAATGGCATCGACACAGGTTGTGGAGGAGGTAGCACTAAATGAGGGACAGACTTGAGTTGATAATCTGAGTGACACAGACAGCATAAAGCATATTCTGTGTGTGTTGTGCTTAGGTCATTTACCTCTCAGTGATCCTATTAGAAATGTTCTTGTTAAGGAGTACTGGAAAATCTGGTAGGTTCTGCTGGGATTAGCCCAGCTGGAGTCGCCATCAAATGTTATGCACTGTATACTGTAGAGCAGAGGCAGCCTATACCCCATGTGCAGTTTGTTTAGTTCCCAAAGAAGCCCAAAGGTATTTGAGATTTAAAACCCATAGATGTCAGAGGGGAGGGAGGACAGGGAGAGAGAGAAAGAAAAGTTCTCCTCCCATTAAAATCCTTCCAAGGACTTTGTGTGATAGCTATATGTAAGTGGACATGCTAATGCATAGGCAAGTGGGGGCTGTTGGGAATGTGATGCAGATCTCGGTGTCTGCACTGCCATAATGTTTTGTGCCTGGATTCACACAGGTCCCTTTTCATTTATTTCAGCCACTGTACAGGCAATGGCATAGTTTGTAATACTGATTTTTTCCCCCACAGACTTCAGAATAATTTTCAGTCTTTCCATCACTTCTATCCTACCATTCCTCTTCACCCATTAACGCATTCCTTCTTTAGGCTCAGTCTATAATGCTGAGGAATGATGAACACAGCGTTCTGAGTTTTGAGTTTTGTTTTGTTTCTTTTCACCACTGTACTTCTTTAAATTGTATATGCACTAAATAGAAATGTCATTTTCTAGTAGGCTTTGAGCAGAGACAAAGCTTCAGTGCAGTATACTCAGGTTTATTTTCAGCTGAGTGGGTTAAATAAAAAGTAATCTGCATTTATATCTGACTACTGCTCCAAACCTAAAGCAAGCATTTCAGGGTCTTCAGAGTTGTTTGGTGAAGGCTGAAAGGTATTCTGTGTTCTCTGTTTCTGCAAACATCTCAATTTTCTGAAATAGAAATATCAAGAGAGCATGTCTTTCCTTATGTGAATTCTGACCTGTCTAAAATCAGCAGCCTGAGATGCAACTATTGACAGCTTGTGATACAATCTGTATCCATACATGCAGACCTCTGCTTTCCAAAATAAAGGAGGCTGGGTGAGCTTGATAATGATCCAGAGTTTTAGATGTTTATCTGGAAAGAAGCCTTTGAAATTCATAAGCCGCTATGTGGGATATGGTAGAGACTCCTGCTCTGTAAAATACGATGTCACACGTTCTGACTTAAAAGCTTTCTTAAAAATATAAAGTGCCAAAACCTTAGAAATTCTGGGAGGTAAAAAGGAAATCTGGGGGAAAGTATCTTTTACATCATTAATTGCATCCCCTGCAAGGATCTATTCCTATAATAGAGGGCATATGATAATTAGCATAAAGAGGCAAACTGCAAGTGAAAAGTCGATGGACTTGTGTTAAAGAGGGATATAAGTTTTCTTTATACTCAGTTGGAAAGTCCTTTTTTGAAGCGTTTATTGCAGAGTTGTAAAAAAATAATCCTTAAAGGAGAACAACTTTACCAGGAAGATGATGCCTTAAAAGTTGTTTTCCACTGCATTGCTTGTCTTTTGTCATGGTAAAAATTTTCAGTGTGTTTCAGGGTCCATACTTATTTATCCCTTCTTCTACTCAGGAAATGTCAAAAATCCTCAGAATGAGATGGAAATGTCAGCAGTACCATTCTTTACAGGGATTGCACATTTCAATAAGTAATAATTTTTGTACCTCATGGTAAACACAAACTGGTATCTGAAACCCTGCAATCTAAAGCAGGTTTTTACAGTCACCACTGCCAAAATGTACACACGCACACACACACAAACTTTCCCAATTTTTGACCAGTAATTATAATTAATTAAAGCCAGTCTTTTCTTTTTTTCCAAACAGATAGGAAAAAATCAAAATGTTAAATAGCTTCATTTTCACCACAGGGCTCTTTCAAAGGCTTTAACATTTTGGATGACAGCCAGATTTTCAGTTGTGTTTTTCTCCTTGTGTTTAGTCCCTACAGCTCTAAAGGCATGAGAAAGAACTTATACACAGCTCCTTTTAGCATGCCCTGCTTGCTTTCTCTGCTGCTCAGTTAGCAAACTTTACTCAAAGTAGGTTAATGTTTCCAATGCACAGCGGGTTCCAAAACCAAAGCTTGATTTTTGGCCTTATTTTTTTTTTAAGCTGTCAGCACTCATTCATTCAAGGATCTGTTCTGTCTCTCTGTTTATATGCAACATGACATTTTAAACTTAGAGTCTCAAAGACCTAGGCACTATTTTTAGAATTCAGAGGGGTTACTTTAAAGATGATCAGCCATTTTGGGTTTTGTCAATGACTATTATGATTTATCTTATTACTAAATAAGGCTTTACTTGTGGGAATTTGCATGGGGAGTCATCCAAGAAAAACAGGAGGCAGTGGGACTTGCATCAGAAGACAGGTATATTTTTGGGTAGTCCTTATTTAGCATCTCTCCCTCACCATTACACTTGCCTAAACTTTTCAGGCTCTGAAGACTTTGGGCCTGGGCTTTGAATAAAGACTCTGCCATGATGGGGATGAAGGCAGGCATGGGGCTGTTTGTAGCAAAGAGAAAGAGGATGCAGTGTGGAGGAAGCAGTCAGTATGTGTGCACATATATGCTTTTCTTCTTGCCTTTGAAGTCAGAGATATATTGTGTCCCCTTTCCTTATCTAAAAGCAGTTCAATGTAGGCAGGTTCTCTGGCACTGTGATGCCAAGAGACATGTCTGTAAATTTGTGTACATTTTGTTGTATGTGCTTTCTGTTACTTGCCAAACCAATGTATGTCCTGAGCAAGTGTCTGTGATGTTTAGGATTCTTTAGGAAGTACATATGGAAACTAAAAAATGGATTTTGGGAGGACAGGACTGTGTCTCAAACTTGTCTTTAAGAGGTGTCAAAATAGGGAGGAAATAACCAGTGCAAAGTACTCACTGCAGTGTGTCAGGAGTTAGAAACAGAAAATTATTAATGCAAGAATGTGGCCTGGAGGAATAAATATATCAGATAATCTCCTAATGGATGATTTTAACTTCAACTTTTAGCTTGGGGAGTGGAAGAAGGGGGAGAAGGGGAGTTATATTGCTTACATTGCTCCGAGTTATTTGCCTGACATTGATGATCTTTTTCTGTGTCACTGTAGTAAAGAATCACAGGAAGTTTTTTCATCCTGGATAGGAAGAGACCTGGTGGTTCACATTTTAGTATCCCAGTGCTTATGAAATATGTTACAACTTGGCTGCTTCTCCTGAGAAGCCTTAGGAAGCAGCAAAAGTGGTTTGAAAGGCAGGAGGAGAGTTTAAAGTACCAGTGTTAAAAAAGCAATCTGTGTAAACTGCTTTATAACTTAAGAGTTATGCAAAGCTGTATCTTACCTTGGCCTCATGCCCCAGATTCCATGTCTGTAAAGCACTGCAACCCTGCCTTGACACATTTTATAGTATACTTCAGCTGAGGAAAATAAACTGGTTGTTAAAATGCTTCTGAAAGTCTCATGGACCATCCCATCAGGCTATGGACAAGTGGACCTATGAGACTGTCTCAAGTGAATGTAGGACAAGAAGTCTTGGGGGGTTGTGCGCTTGATGATACTTGTACTATGAGTGAGGTGCATTTATTATTTTCATTTATGATGATGTGTAGCTGTACAGTGAATATGTGTTTCCCACTACCTGTGACATAGTTACCTAGGTGGTTCTCATAACTGATGTCACACAGCCTTTTGAAATTGCTGCACTCTCTGGTGTGTAGTCTTATCATAAGTAGCAATAATTGTATCATAACAACTGCATCTTCAGCTTAGAAGGGGTGCTTGTAAAAGATGAGATTGTCAGGTTCTAGAAAGGTAAAAATGGGATCTAAATTATAATTCAATGACTAGCAATGAATAACTGATCTTCCACATTCTATGCAGTTTGTAGTGTCTTTGAGTGCCTAAATCAGAACTCCTTCAGTGGCTATATACCTTTTTAGTTTTATGCATACAAATAATATACAGGAGAACTTGACTGGTACGGAACCCTAAACTCTGGCAGGAGACAGGCAACAAAAGTTTCTGAGTGCAGTCACAATCATCTGCAGCCATTCCTTTAAACCACCCTTGAGACATTGTGTGCTGCCCACTGTCCTCAGGGATTGTGGGTGGGAACCTCCCACAGCACTTTTGTATTTCAACATCTAATCCCAGATGGATTCCACACGGCACGAGGAGGAGGGAAAGTGGAAAAGCTAATGAGCAGAGGATCTCAAAAGCAAACTGCTTTTTATCTACAAAGGGCTTGATCCTCATTGCACTGACATGTTTCTTGCAATGCAAAGAAGGAACTGATGTGTGAATTAGGGCAATTTATGCACATTTAAAGAACTTTATGATTCTGTAATTAGATGAGCATCTCTACAGAAAGTACATGTCATCAACCTAAATAGCAGAAATGAGAAAACGGATATATTTTGTTGTTCCCTCTCTGTCTATTTTAGATCCAGCTAAATGTTTCTCTAGATTTTTGATCCTGTGAGAGGCTCTCACTACAATAGCATCTTATTAGAAGGATATTATTATTTTGAGGTGTTTGTGTTTACTGGGATAATGCCACTCTATAAATAGAATGCTTTTCACTTTGTTTTTAAAATAGTTTTCTGCTTTTAATGAAATAGTTTTTAAATAGTTTCTTTGCTTTCAAAAGAGCAAAATACAGCTGCTACTGGCATCAGATTAATGCTTGCTATTTCATGATAACTGTAATTAAATTCAGCTAATTTTCCACTGCAATATTTATGGAAAACAAGGACCAGGAGCTGTAGTTCAGCATTTATGC
This sequence comes from Coracopsis vasa, assembly GCA_026283785.1. Classification (NCBI taxonomy): domain Eukaryota; kingdom Metazoa; phylum Chordata; class Aves; order Psittaciformes; family Psittacidae; genus Coracopsis; species Coracopsis vasa. Next base: position 48,294 of record JANHGB010022571.1, read on the forward strand.
TGGAGACTGTAAAAACACAGGAAATAACTATGAAAAGCTATAGGACAACGGCTTGGAATGGCCCACAGGGGTCCTAGAGACTTCTCTTTGTGTTGTACTGGCTGATGTAGAGCCAGTACATGCACACCCTCCCTCTTGCCTCTGTTTCTTTTCTTCTGCCATGAAAGATGTGTCAGTCATTAGAGAAAAGCAGTCTTGAGGCTGTGCTACAGAAAGGATTGCTTCAGACTGTGCCTCAGCCTACACTGCTATGGAGATGCCCCTCTGACTAGGCAACCATCAGGGGGATTTACAGCCACCATTGTTTGCCTTCAGTTTAAGATTTAAGGAAAGAACAGAAAAACATCACTTCCTTGGAGAGTCCTCTTTGGTGGCAGCTTCTGAAATACCCAAGCTCTGACAAATAGATAAGATGGCAGTTCATGGATATGTTAGTGGTTACAGCAGTGCTACAGGTCTCAGCTCATCACATGGATGTTAAATGATGGCAAGAATGCCTTCAAACTGTTCCTTTTCCTGTGTGGCTGTACCTTTCCAAACTGATCATAGGAATTTCTGCAACCAAGTTTTTCACTTTATATGCCTCCAAAATGGTGGTATGTTCTGCAAAAAGGCAGGGAGGTAGTCCTCCACAGCTAACGTGCCCAGAGAAACCGTCTGGGAGAGGCTGACTGCAGGCAAATTGTGAAAAGTGCTTGCACACTACAACAGACTCACTTTGGTTTTACTAACAGGTTTTTTGGAATGAGCGCTATGTACAGGCAGCAACACTGTGTATCTGTCTCGAGCATGAACACAAAGTCTGTTGCTCAAAGAACAAATATCACAATAGACTATCGGGATGGAAAAGTGAGCACTAACCTTGCCAAACAGCCATGGGGTAAATATAAACAGTGCCCTCTCCCACTGATCATCAGCAGCTGTGCTTAAACATTAGTGATACATTTCCCAAGCTCAGAGCTCCAGAGTGTGATCTGTAAGCAAGTCTTTGATCTGGCCTCACCCAAAATACAAGTTTTGTTTGTCGTATGAAACATGAATGCATGCCTGGGTTTGAAATGGGAGAGCACATACATTTCGAGGCATATGCCAGAGAGCTGCCTGCTGTAAAATGTCATCCAGAGTATGCCTGTAAGTATACAGAGGAACGCATAACTCTGGTTGCATCCTAGGTGAATAGTTGGTCATGCAGCCGGAGAGATGCCAGGGCATATTGTATTTGAACATTTCCATAAGAGACAATAGAGGCTGTGAAGTCTGAAAGGCTGCTGAAGTAGTCTGTATGGTTGCTGTCTCCCAGCTACCAATTCTTTCTCAGTGTTTCATTGAAGGTGGTTCAGTGATTCAAATGTAACTTAAGCCTTGGAACATCTTGGTTAAATTTCAGCTTTCCAGTAGGTTTGTAGGTACCAGTTACCCCAGTGTAATGTCGGGATCAAAGTAAACATGCTTAAAATGTTTTACTGGGCTATTTTCTCATCCAGACAAAAACATCCTTTCTAGAGGACAAAAAAAAGAGCCACATACCCACAATATTTTTTATAATCCTGACAGGTGTAGAATAGAATATTTAAATTTTTACTTTCAGTCTTAGAACCTTTTTTTCAGTGCCCTACTTTTTCATGCTTTTTTTATAATGTTATTTTGTGTAGCTAAGGGAGAAGAGTTTGCTTGTCTTCTTTAAGTTTATTTGGAGCTTTTTATTAACTAATGCCTTTTGTCACAAGTGACAGTGACGTACTTGTTTGGTAATAGAGATCAGTGGAGATGAAGGTGACATTTCAGAGCAGCATTTCAAAATTATACATTGCTATTTATCTGACCATGGAACCTAGGAATACTGGCTCACAGTCTAAGAGCATCATGACCCTGTAACTCCTCTCCCTGCTCTCCTCCTCCTCATGAAACACACATTTACTTTTTATGTTGCCCTTCTCCAATCCAGCACTTTTCAAATTTCTTCTTGCCTATTCTAGAAAACTTGTCAGTCTCTGGTCCTATGAATTCTTTATCAATCAACAGATTTCTCACACTACCAGTGGCTTTTAGTGCCTGTTGACTGAGGTGAGGCTTTATCAGCAGCAGATCAGTGACTTGCTTCCCCAGGGTAACAGAACCCTTTGATTTTGCAGGGACAGAGCCTTTAGTGGTGGGTAGGTCCAAGGTCATGAAAGGTGTCACTTCCTTTTATTTTGTACTGGGAAAAGTGTGGTGTTGGCACTGAGCAAATTAAGGAAGTGTGATTTCATGCTTCATCTCTCTTTACAAATTCAAATACACTAAAGATACTTGTGGAAAGTGCTAAAGTGGTAGACAGTTAAGAGCTTAAGGCCCCTTTTCACTTGTAGAAGAGGTATGGTAGAAGCTAGTTGTCATCCTACATTATATACTGGAGCAATCAGGTTTGAGTATATGGTATCATCGTTCAATTCCCAAACACATTTAGGATTTAATCCATACTTCTTCGCCAAGAAATCCAGGAAGTGTGGCAGCTTTCAACTCTGCAGCAATCTGAGACCACTGTGTACTCAAATAAGTTTCAAAGCAGCTGCTAAATTAAAGCACTACCAATGTTGACTGGATTTGAGTAAATGTTTACTACCTTGCATCCAATTACTCCTCTCTCGCTACACATAAGCTTTACCATCTGTGTCCAGAAGTACTGGCTTTTATGGTCTGTTTGCTTGACATCCTGGCACTTAATTCTGGAATAAGAAGGTCAATTCAGATAACGCATTATGCAATTACATATAAAGCACGATCTCAGTAACTTCTGTTCATAAATGAAATGAAAACATATTAATAACCTACCATACGTTCTGCCGGGTTGTCTTGCACGATGTCATGGCAATGAGTTTAGTACAGACCAAGCAAAACAAAAGACCAATTGCTTTCCCAGAATTTGCTCAGTTAATGGAGAAAAATCCACCCCAATCTAAGCTAGCTCCAGCAGTTTCTCAGAAATATTAATGTTTCAAGCTCTCATGCCTTTAATAAAGTAAAATATAATGTATTTCAATGAAAAACAAATGCTCCATTTCTCCTCTCTCTGGCATTTGGTGCAGCTGATAGCTACAGTACTAGTTTCAAGCAGAGCATGCTGAGCTAATTATGTTTCTTGATTTCTTGATTGCTAATGTGGTATTTGAGAATCAGTTATTCTTAAATGTCAGTTTAAGAATCATCCTTAGCAGTCTGAGACCCCTAAATGAAGGTCTTGTTTTACCAATATTCCCAGTAAAGAATTACTCTCTCTACTGTTTGTCTGGCAAGTGAGACAAATAATTTGCAAAGGCTGTATTTTTTCTGCACCACATTCAATTGGTGGGTGCATGGAGACATAGAAACATTTTCATTAATGCTTCATCATTAATCGGTGAAAGATGGATGCAGCACTTGAGGGAACTACTGAATGGTGAATTCCCTAAACAAGTTACTGTAGCTTCCTTCAAAGAAGCAGCTCTTTGAAAAGATGGACAGCCTTATTAGTGTGAATATTGCAACAGCACAATGACAATGAGCTCTTCTTTTAATGTGCTTTTTATGAAAAGCAAAAAAATCCTGATAACTGTAAACTATTTGGTAAGGAGATACAAATGTTGGTGTTTTTTTGTGGTTTTTGTTTTTTTTTTTGTTTTGTGGGGTTTTGTTGGGGGTTTTTTTCTTCCTCAATTTTGCTAAGGTTCTGTTGGCACAATATTCATACAGTTTTTGGATGATGCATCACATAAATATTACCTTCATATTTTTAGTAAGTTTCCACTTAATATTCTCTTTGTTTGTTAAAATACTTCATCTGTTCTTTCTTTTTATACGTATGTTTCAGTATTGCAACACAATAGTAATTAAGCCTGGGTTTCAATTTAAATAGAGACATCTCCAGACATCCTGCAGTGAGGGTCTACCATGAGGAATCCTCCCCCTTGGAGGAGGAAAGCCTCACTGACTGCTGTTCAGAAAACCAGCAGCTTTTATTTCTAAACTTGCCCTAGGCATGCAGCTGAGAATTGTGCAAGGTCTCAAGTAACAATAGCAATGACTATGAGGTACAGAGCCATATCTGTATGGCAAAAGGGGAGGGAGTGAAAAGGAGTCCCTGATTGCTGTCATGAAAGTACATGAATAAAGTTTTGAAAAGAAATCTGGATATGTAAATTGTTTTCCAGTCGTTGCTATAAATCTGCCTATTTGGGAGTCTGTAAGGATTGGTCATGGGAAGAGTGCAAGAATTCAATAGCTCTTGTAAGCAGAACTCTTGATTTTTACAAACTTTTCAGAAAATACCTTGATTACTTACAGAAATCTTTTCTCACTGCGAGGAAAGAGCCTTTGTGCTACCACCAGCAGTAATAGAGATGATGGAGGAAGCAGAGACTTATGTAGGAAACAGGCCATACTTTTTTGCTGCCTTAGTTGCATTGGCACCTCTAGGCAATAACAGACTGATGGGATGTGACAAATGGAGCTGTTATTAAGCAGGAAACCACAGGGGTATTACTCCTTGTGGTCCTGACATATGCCAAATCCCCCTTCTCTGCCCATCAGTTAACCAGCTATCAGCATAGCTCTGCAGTCTGGAATATAGTCACAGTCTACCCAGCCCAAAGGCTCTGCCTTTTTGCAGGAGGTCATGGCCTGAGTTTAGGGTTATCCTGGCATCACAAGTGAAAGTGATGGCCAAAGTAGCTCTTCAACATCTCGTGCACGTTACTGGATGCTGAAGACAGAAGAATCTACTCTTCAGTCTCAGTTTATCCCCATGCAGCTTTCTGAAACTTTAGCTTGTCTCCTGGTTAAGCTACGTCTCTCAAACACTGCTGTTTCCTCCTTTTGTGTGTCTCTGGTTGGGTGCTACCTGACTTGCTTTATTTCTTCTCAGCTGATTCTTGTTAAGCATCTTGGTTTCCTTGGGAGCATTTGTTCATACTGAGATTTGACATGGGGGAAGTATCCCGTTACCTTGTTGCTCAGTCAAGTAATGTTCAGGCATGATATGCCCACATCTGCAGATCTGTAACCATTTTTATCCCTTTGGATGAAAATATTTGGGAGTGGAGAAACTGAGGAATGCAGTGAAATTGAAAATATGGCAGTCTATTCTCATCCAACATGGTATAAAATTAACTGAATAAAAATAAAATAGCACATCTTTTCCCCTAGTTTTGTCTCTCATAGGATTTACTTTCTCAGCAATGAAAATCAAATCAGGTACATCTATGAGACTATTTACTGCTTTCAGCTCAAATGGGAAGGGCAGCAGGTAAGAACTGGTATATTTATTTTCTGTTTAATTCTCAGGAGCAAGTTACAAACCTGGGACTTATCATGACTGACATAGCAAGTCATTAGATAATTACACGGAAACCCCTTTTATTGAAACATCTGTGTTAAAATGTGCATGCTAAACAGAATTTTAATAGGCTGTGAGTCTAACTCCCTAAGCTTTAATTTGGTAGCAGCGAAACTTAAAGCACTTTCAGCATTATTTCAAAAACACTTTAAACAAATCTCATTACAGGGCAAGAGTTTTTGGAGAGACATTATCTTGCTTTCCCATCAAAGCAAATGTTTGATAAAACTCTTGTTATGACATAAAGCATATGCACAGTTTCAAGCTATAATGTCCGTGAGTCTTCTTTAGTTTCACCCTTCCCCTCCAGTTCCCTCTTCCCCTTTCTGCCAGGTCATCAACTCTTTCCTTTCACTCTAGTTCCTCTACCATATCTTATTTATTTCCCCTGGCTGAAGAGGGATCAAGCCTCCGTGTAGTTATTTTGATGCTTCACCAGGCATTACCCTTCCAGGTATCTTAGTCAGCTAAGTTCCAGCCTGCAGTCTTTTGGTCTTCTCCCAGGCCTGTATCCCAAGAAGTCCTAGTCTCATAGACTATTCTGACGTTAGCAAATGAGTACAGCTCGAAGGACCAAATCTGCAGAGGACAGCAGCTGGTGTACAGCTGGTGGATGACACCCACCCACTACATGGTTTAGGAGATTTTGCTTTGGGCAAGTTCTAGTCTGGTCCTGTGGTGACCAGCTGAAGCACACCTTTCAGTTTAAAGCAAACATAGGTGCCCCTCACTCATTCGTGGCTTTACACTTAAGTATCTGTCCTTTCTATTATCCTTTCATCTGGTCAAGGGGGGCTTTTTCTATCTCCCAGGTCCTATTTATTTGTGCTTAATGAGTGTCTCCCTTCCTGATGTGAACTTTCCTGGATTAATCTTTCTTCTCCCCACTGCCTGAATTCCCAAAGGAAGAGGAGGATATGCTCTTCCAGCTTGATACTTGTCAGGAAAGTCCTCAAACCTCATGAATACAGGGAAAAAGGTATAAAATGTTTACATATGGCAAGAAGAGTCACGGATCTTTGGGAACTGTGCCTTGTGTGAAAGTTACAGCATCATCATTCTTTATGGGTTACAGTCATATTCAGTTATTTTGCTTTTCAGAACAATTGTTGAAATCTTTTGATGTATGCCATATAACAATTTTGTTCGTATTTCTTTGACTTTAGTTTCCTAGCCACATATTGTAAATTTGTGAAACAAAGCTTTCAAACCTTGAAACAAAATTTCGTTCTTTTCTTTGGTTCTGCTTGTGGGAATGGAAGATTTATATGAATTGAAGAAATATATTCTGAAAAAACCATTAAATAAAATTCACAAAGTGTCATCACTATGTAAAACATATACACATTACATTTAATGCACTAGCCAATACCCAAAGAAAACCGAGGGACAAAAAATAGGCACTTTTTGATGAAATCTACTTCTAAATAATACCTTTGATACGAAGAAAAATTTTCTGAATCATCACTTTCATACAGAGATGCAACCATGAGGCAGTTATACAAATGTGTGAGTTAAAATAACCTCTAGCTTTCCACGCATAACAGAAACCAATTAGAAATATTAAAACTTATTAGGCCAATACTAGCCATGAGACAATGACAATCAAAATAGTCATAGACAAGAAAAAACAAATATCATTTTCTTATTAATAATATTCTTTAAATCTGTATTGATTTTCTGTAGTTAAATTTTCTTTGTGGCCAAAGAGGCAATGAGAAATAGAAAACAGACTTGATTCTTGTCTCAAGGAGTCTCCAACTGTAGATGCTAGGTCTTACACTGGCTTACACACATAAATAAATAAAATATCACGTTGAATTGCTTGCTGTATAAAAGAGTTATTCCTCCTGGGGTGAATTCTTTGGGAGAGGAATGATGCACTGGATGCACCTTGCAGGGGTCATGCACAGCCCAGCAGTACAGCTGCTCTCCTGCCCATGGCCACCACCTGAAAGAAGGAGAGAGGAACGCGTGCCTAATGCTGTCTTTCTTAATGCTGATGAACTGCTACCTTTAATCCATTTTAATGCTATTCAGACTAAGTTACCTTTTCCAGTGTCCCCTCCCCTGCTCTCATGTTTCCAGTTTCAGCATCTCAGACACCAAATGGTCTATTGAAAGAAATCACGAAGTCTAGCCTACTGCTGATTGTGCACTGCCTTGTGGATGGTAGTAGGGCCCATGCTTGCCATAGCCATCGTCATCTGAAACAAAAATCTTTCAGGGTTATGTAACGCCTCAGTGTTGCTTCTTTGTTCAACAGAGCCTAAAAAAAAAAAATAATAAAAAAATTGTTCTTATGTATGCTTATCCATTATAAATGTTGTCCCTCAACAATTTTCCAGGACAAAAATCAGTTGTGCCTTGATAATTTACTCCCATGAAGTTTTCATCAAGAACTGTCAAGAATATGTGAAATGGGTATAGAAAGATGCAGTGGTCCAAGCTGCTTGTCCCCTTGATATCCCCGTTTGGCCCAGGCTGTCAGCAGATGTTTTCCTCTGCATGCTCATACAGTATAAATCAACCAGGACTTGGGTCTAAATTACCTTTATTAGTGTTAAATTGGATCATTTAAACTGTTAGCCTAAGATACTTAATTTGGCATTTGTGTTTTCCTCAAGATCATGGGTTTGGGTAAATTTGTTTCATTTCATCCTGTACCCAGCTGTCTGTAATTTTACTATCAATTTCTATTACATCAATTTCTATACTTTTATGGTGACTTAGATAAATATTCCTAAATTATGGAGATTTTTATAAAAGCCAAACGGGCAATGCCATTAACCACAGACAGTCAAAAATAGTCTTATTAATTTCCACTCAAATTACCACATGACAAATGTGCAGTCAAACTCACAAAACTTAACCATTTTACTGCAAACAAGTAGATCATGTACTGAATATTTTTCTTCATCTATTGCTATAATATCATGTCACCAGAGCTGTCAACAGCCAGCGGATAGTGATGCAATATGCTCTGGTCTGAGGTCCACCTTGAGGACACTGATGGTTTTCAACATCTGCAACTACCTGCATAAATACACATTCACATTTACACTGCCTGGCTCTGGACATAGGGGTGGCTTCTCCAAAGACCTCAAAGATCAATGAAATATGAATTGAATTTTTTTCTGCTGTTTATTTGCCTCAATGGACAAATGTTTGTCTACTTTTCCACTTTGCATCATTTCTGTTTTAAAAAATACAAGTCTTAGATTGATCAAGCCATACCTGCTCTTCTGAAGACTTTTGTAAATCTATTGGATTAAGAAATTGAATCAGTACAAAGAATTTTCTTATAGAGATGTCTATTAATAGCTTTTCATTTTTATTAAAGCAGGATAACCCTTAAAGCCTCAGAAATATTGATGAGCTGAAGAGCTGAAAGAAAAGTTGGTTGGTTGGTAATTTCTGCTTTGTAGGGGTTTTCTAAAGGCTTACTTCATTCTCTGCCTGAGTTCTGGCTGATTAACCCTGGATCATGGGAGCTGCACCATACAAAAGCTGGATTCAACTGATGTCTGTCAAAGCCTCTGAATTATACAGTACCCTACAAATTTGGTGAGTTTTGTTTCTTTAAGGCTCTCTTAAGGCTTAACATTCTTTAGCATAATTGGGAAGAATCACAGCTGGTATTCAAAATGGAGCAATTATCAATCCGATCCCCTAAATCTTTGGATAATAGCTCAGTGCACCAAGTGATCTTCATCTCTGGGTGAAAAATGTGAGATAATTAGCCTGGAGAGAGGTGTGTCTGGAAAATGATTCAAATGCTCTGAATTCCCAGCCTGAGCAACTAGTGCCTCTTTTGACTAGGAGCCCACTCATGGGTAGTTCACAATTTAGATCTGTGAAAAGCCCCTAGATCTAAATCCAGATGTAAGTGTGGGCTTCTCACATCCTTCCCCTCCCTCACAGTGAATTCTGCTCTTCCCTTTGCCCCAGGGCACACTCCTGCAGAAGCAGCTGATATGCAGGGGTGAAAGACTGAGATTTCAGGCAGCTGTTCCTCTTCTCTTTAGCTTTTTTCCACTCTGTTCCTTGCAATAAGCAGTTCAGCCCCGAGTTTTATCAGGACTGTCTACATCTCCAACATCTCTGGAAAAACACAGGAGAAGAGAATATACCTAACAAACAAAATAAGTGTATTGGGGAAGGGAACAAGAAAATTGCCAGCAAGAAAATAGCTGTACAAGGGAGATGGAGGAAGAGGAATGATAGAGTGAGAGAAGTTAAAAGCAGACATAAAAAATAAAGAAAAGAAAAGAAGAGAGGAAAGGCAGAAAAAAGGAGAAATGGGAGCATATGCCAGGGAGGGGTACAAGCCACCCTGAATTTTTTTTATTACACTTCTAAGGGACTTCAGCAGAGAAAACCTATGGGAAATACCAACTCAGGACTCTCTCCTCCCCTAAACTCTTTATAACATAGAGTATCAATGCCCAGAATGTTACAAAGCACTCTTGTTTTGTAGCAGGATTATATTTTTCTTTTGTTTGTGTTATACCTCTATCTTATATGTCTGCTATTATTATTCTTTTGGTAAGTACTGTTATTTGAAGACACTGCGAAGTTTTCCTTATGAATGTGATTTTTGTCTTCTGATTCCTATTAGGTATGCCAAAGTGTGGCTACTATTATTAGTGAAGAAATGTGGCACTTGGTTAACTGTTAGCAGTAAAGCAGCAAAATCTGCTTGAGAGTTGTACATGCAGAATAGGCATACAAGGCTTCTAAAACATCTCTCTAGGATGGGAGTAACAAGGAATAAAGCATAGTTTCAATATATTTAAGTAGACAAGGACAGCACAGTACTTTCAAGGTACAATACCATCCATTTAAAGTATACCAACCAGCCCGTTAAATAAATTCTTTCTTTTAGTATGCAGAGCTAAATATATAAAACTCCACAAAACCCCTTCTCTTTTCACAACCTATAAATCATGCAATATCTCTGCATTATATAGCTTCCATCATTCACACAATCATGTTTTGGAGTCTAGCCTCAGCTCAGTCATTATCCAGCATCTGTCCTATCTTTCAATGTGTTGGAAAAAGCCCACACACTTAAATTTCTAAATGATTTTATCCATAGAGGAATGAGTAGCTCCAAGAAATGTGACTGTTCCCAGCCATTCTTCTTGCATTTAACCTATACAGTTCTTCATTTTCTGGGGGATATAAAATAATTGTTTTCTGTACAGCAGATATGAGTCAACAATAAAACCAAAAGTGCTTTGTAGGTTCAGCTGGGAAAACCTTGGCACTCAGTGTAGGCTACACATAATCACTGAGGTCACCTTCTGTCTCCATCCTCTGCTGATTTGTTTTGAAGATGTTATAGCACAATGGCTGAGCCTGTGCCTTCGCCTGGTGGCCTGATGAGTCTGACTGCCAAGGCAGAAAGCTATCCCAGGCTGCCCGGTAGCAGCAAGCTCTGCTGAGAACATCCCCTCAGTGCACTTTTGTGAAGGTTTGTCCTCAGCCTGTATGACTCTGGGCAGCTGCCCATATGGGAATCCATATTCCCATCTGACGATGCGGTCTGATGTTGTCTGTCTTTCACTGAACTTATCTATCTCCCTGTTCCCTCAGTTTCCAAACAGCTGCTTTCACTCTTTAATTCTGCATGGTGGCTCTAAACTGAGTGTCCAGTTTTCTTTCCTCCTTTCCTCCAGAGGTCATGCCATCTTTTCAAAATCTCTGTTTTGAGAAATATGTTTCCGCTTGGGATTACCTATACTTTGCTATTGATTTAAGGCATATGGCAAATGAAATTGGAAAGTATATGTTAAATCTGTTACTATCTTAATGTAGACTCTGGGGATACATGTTCAGTCAAACCCTTGTCAGAAATTACAAGATATATAAGTATGGATAAATAAGGAATCAGATAAAGACCTCTAAAACTGAGAAAGAGATTTGTTTGTAACATACAAAGGTGATGCAGAGGAGGCACAAGCAGGTTCTTTAGATGCTAAGCTGCCAACCGGCAAAAATCCCCATCATTTCACTGACTTCTGGTTTTCATAGAAGTTCAGAATCTTACCTATGAGTTTATATCAAGAATGTTGTAAGCATTTTGGTTTACGTATTTTTATGTTTCAGTTAATTTAGCCTTAATAAACTTTTTGGCTGTTGTAAGTTCCTAGTTTTATACATAGAGTATGTGTACTTTACTCCTCACAGATCAGGGGAAGTGCAGAGCATCAGAAAGGGATAGCATAACACTGTCTCTTACTGGCACTAGGACTGCACTCATTTATTGCCTGTTTTATGTACTTTTAGTTTTGCTTTTGCTAGAGCTTTCGGGGTTTCTGCCTGACTTCAGGTTTCCTCTTGCTCCAAGCCCCAAGCAAACCTCCAGGCATAAGCCTAACCTAAAGAGAACTATTGGGAAGAATTGCTATTACACCTGTGTCGGAAATACAAGACAAGGGAAAATAAATCTGTTGTTTAAGGTACTATTTGGCTCTTAGATTTACCTGAGGTAATGCATGTAGTCTAGGGCAGAGAAGGGAGATGAACCTTAACCTTCCACTCAAGTGCATTTAACCATAAAACTGTCATTTGTCATAGCAAGCACGATGAATACACAAATGCAACTGCTTTCCACATTGCTTCTTGTAGAGGATTTTACAGTCATGACACTGTACAGGAATCAACTGGCTTTATATAGTTCCCTACCTCTGCTGTACAGGCTCCTTAACACTGAAGAACCAGCCCTCAAGGCTGACATGCCTCTTCTGAGACATCATATAGTGCACATATTTGTGTTTGGAAAGCTTTGTGGTGGGAGGATGCCAGGGCCACTGAGGTAGATAAAGATTTTTGAACTGCTTTCTGAAAGCTGCTTCTGGAAAGCCTTTCTTTGCAGAATTCAGAAGCTCTCTTAAGAAGTTATACAATCAACACTGGTTGCAATTAAGAAATTAGAGTATATGCAATATTAAAAAGCAAAGCCCCAAAACAAAACAGTTGCCTTAAGAGGGAGTTGTGCCTTTAAGCTTTTTGTGTTTCAGATAGACTGGATACAACTCATACCAAATGTTTCAAAATAGTTGGAGCCTCAAGGGATGTGTAGACTATAGTGAGTAACAATGTCATATTATGCCTGTAACCTACATCCTTGCCTTTATCCCAATACTAATGTGGCAATCTGAGCTTTCCATTAATTTCATTAGGCCAATAGCTGAGCTCCTGATAGATATTCTCACTTGTCTTACATGTCTACTATTTAGATGGAGGGTGCTCTACAGTGGGCTCCTCCCAGGATCTTGCCCATCCTGTGCAATTAAGCCCATGCAGCATCCTTCCTTGCTGCTGACTGTGCTTGCTCTGAAACAAGAAGGAAATCATATCACCTGTCCTGTGCCTGGGCCAGCAGCTGGCTTCAGGGTCTGGAGCATGGGGGAGGTGGAGAGACCTGATGGCTGAGGAGCATTGGCCAGAAGAAAGCAGCTGTAGGTGAGTCAGATCTTGAGTTAGCAGCTCTGTAAGAGTTTGCTTTACCCCATAAATATAGGCACAGTTACCCAAAGGATCACCAGTGATCACTGTTCTTACAACTGTGAGTGATGGGATATATCCAATGCTAATACTTTTGCAGCATTAAAAAAAGAAGGATGGAAATCCTGTTTATTTATTTCAATAGCACAGATGGGAACCGTGAATGCTCGGTTAAAATGTTAAAACTTTCCAAGAAACCATGATTAAAGGAGCAAACTTCCAGTCTACTCTTCACTTGAGATTGGTACCAAATGAGCATTTTGGATTAAATTGTGTTGATCCATTTAGTTCTAGTGACCTATTTCTTATATGTTCAATGGCATTTTTTTTTCAGGTGATGTAGTTTAATACCTTACCATTTCACATTATGTGGTATTCAAAGCTTTTTACATTATCTCATTGTAACTTCAAAAAGGGCAAATTATTCAGTATATGAAAGGAAATAGCTTCCATCCGCTGCAACCTGAGGCTGAAAGCAAGCATTTATAATCTGTCCTCAACTTTATTAAAATGTATAAGGCGTCAGCCTTCGTGTAGCTCAAATACATTTCCTTACATAGTGACATACCAAGTCCAGTACTATAGAATGAACTTGATGCGACTTTCTATTCAGTGCTCTAAGCACACTGAATATTACTTAATTCTCTAAAGCTGTGTGATTGAACACACTGGTCATAGAAACAGAGTACTTGCTCAGCCTTGCACAGCTTTGCACTGCTTTCCTCTGCTCTCTCTTGGGTTTTTGTTGTTTTTTGGTTTGTTTTTTTTTTCCCTTACCTTGTTTGAGGATTGAGCACTGCTTTCCCATGACCAAGATGAATTTAATTCTCAGGCCCTGTCCTCAGTACCAGAATTGCACATCCCTGCCTTACAATAGCCCAGCAAATGTCCCATCCTATGCAGCAGCCACCCTCTCTCTCTATATGACACACACACACACATATAGATAGAAAAGTAGAAAACGTGATAGTTTTAGTCCATCTCAGATTTCTGATTTGGGCTGTACGTAGGGGATTACCATGGTTGTAGTGTGAGGGCTCTTGTGTCTCTGTTTAGTCTGGGGTCTCAGTGACACCTGTGACTTGGTAACATCCAGGTCTTGTCTATTGGCTCTTAGTGGTATATGACTTGCTACTCTTGATATCAATGAGGTTTTGATATTAAATACGTACAGCTAGAAATTTGGGACACCTGTGCCAAGAGACATAAACCAGATATTCAAGATTTGAGAAAAACAAATTATTTTAAGTAATTGGGATAGAAGCTAATATCAAGATTAACAAGGGAAATGGTGTGTTCCGTTCAAGCACAAAGCACTTATTTCTCAAACAAATCTAAGCTATCAGCTTTTCTGCAGAAAATCTCCAACAATGTACATCTGTTTCTAAGACAATACCCATGCCTTGTAACATTAATTTTAGCAGTTACAGATGGCCTAGAGAAATGTGAGAAACAGACAATTTACAGGTTATCAATACCTATATCTCTGGTGCTGTGATTGGAATGTTATTTCATATTACAGAGGATAAAATTTCTGCATTCTCTGTCATGTCTTCTACAGATTAAAGGAAAGATAACCTGTCTAATCATCATTATACACTCAAAAGCATAAATGGAAAAATCCATGCTTATCAGTTCATAAGTCTCAAGAAAATTTGGATAAGAAGCAAATGACCCACAGTGAGAATGGATAACACCTTACAAAATTGGTACCTGGGAGCCATGTGGCTAAAGTACCAGTAAAAATGACCCATTCTTTTCAACATGAAATTAGTTCTCTGCTGAAGTATATATATATATATAAAAAAAAAGATTTTTAGGCTCTTTTATCACCTGCTGCTCATCTCTAGGATCTGTGTATTTGGGTTTGATTTATGAGGGGAAGTGGGGAGAATCAGATGAATTTTAAAGGCATATATCAAGTTCAGAGTGATTTAGTCAGTTCTTCCAAGCCATTTTTTTTTTTAATCCTGTTTTTGTAAAATTGCAAAATTTTAACTGCTTGGAAAGTCAGAGAATTTTCAGTTGCTTCTCTTCTAATGTTTTATCACTACTCCTCTGTCAAGCAACTATTTTCCTAAAAAGTAAAAGTGAGCTTTTTGATATAACCACAGATCAACTGTTACAATACTCTTTTTCTAATTTAATAGTCATTTGTATGTATGTGTACATGTGGATGTAATTAGTGCTCTCAGAAAATGTCAGTGTAACTACCCTGTCATCTGACATGCTCTGCAGCAGTGGTGTAATTAATTTTGCTATTGCTCTTCAATATGTGAAACAGAGTATGCTGGACATGTTAAAAATAGAAATAAGTATTTCAGCAAGCTAAAAAAAGATAAATTGTCTCACTCTCATGGAAAACCAGGAAATTAGGTGTTTAATTTGCCCTCAAAACTTCTATCAAATGTCTAAATACCTTACAGGATCAAGCTTCTATTAGCCTCTAGATAGAAAGTATAATTTAAAAGGACAAATAGTTTGCCCCCTAATAATCCTGACCTGTAGTGCTAGCTCATCTTTAACTTAACCCTAGTAGAACTTTACTTCTGTTTCACCAAGTGGAAAAAAGTCATTGTGGACCTACAAAATTAATACTATGTTGACAATTAATTATGCAACTCACTCCAACTACATCAGTGAATTGCATGCTTCAGTCACTGTGGACCAGGGGGATCAAAGTCTATTTGACGGTACCCACAAGGAGACAAAAGTAGGAGGGTCGGGCATCAAAGCATTGCAAGTAGTGTCCAATCGCTCTATACAGGGTGAAAAAATGCAGTTATGTGCACTGTGAGTATACTTTCCTCTTCATAGCTGAGTTATTATGTGTTAGAGGAAGTCCTTAGTCTTTCTGAAACCAAGCATCTACTACTGCTGATTAAGAAAGGTAAAAACATAGATGAAAAAAAGACATGGAAATCAATAGAAAACCCTGTTTCTATGGATGTAATTAAAATAACTGACATCAAGTTATACAACTGATATTTTTAGACTATCTGGGAAATTTTGATATAATTAATATCAGGAATCAATCAGGGGTAAACAGCTTTTTTACAGAAAACTCTGGAAAAAAATATCATTGAAAATTCTGCTGAAATATTTTGTTTATAACTTTTATTACTAATCTTTTTTATTCCATGCTCTTAATTAAAAGTTTGTCTTTTCAATTGTATGTCAGGAGTAAACATAATTCTTTAGAACTTGTGAATATGGATGAATTGGGAGAACAGCTTTTGTATAGATTTTGTTTTAAATATGTTATCACTGTGTACTTTTAAAAATCTGATTTTTCTCAAAGTAATGCTGTACTTCATCTTTCTCATTAAAAACATCCCAATGGCTAAAAATTAGTCTCCCAGTCAAGAGGTTAGAAAACTGAGAGAGCAAGAACGAAGAGCTCCTACCCTGACAATGCTTCTGTAGGTACTAAAAATATAGTACTCTCAGTCCTCTGAGGTTTTTTGTGACAAATAACTGCTTTTGAACCTTCTTATTGAAAGTTCTTGTGAAACTCGAAACTAAATGTTATTTGAAAGTGTAAAAAAAGTTCTATTTCTAAGCGCCGTTGTTTTGACTTTTCATCTTTCCATATCAAGAGAACGTCAACTGCATGATGGAAATGCAAGTCCAGGGTAGAGAAATATCTAAAATCTGTAGAAATGTCTTTTCTGGAGAATATTCTCTTTTGTGTTTCTTTTTTTTGTTTGTTTTTGTTTTTGTTTTTGTTTGTTTGTTTAGTGAGAATCGTGATATTAAAAAAAAAGGTGTTTCAAAGACTGTCTTTACTAGTGAGTAATTATATCACTGACTTTTATACTTAAAAAGTGGAAAACCCTAAAATCATTCAAAACTAAAATTCTAGCTTTGAACAAGTTTAGAATTCTAGCTGTCTTTCAATCTTTAAATAAATAATGGCAGTCATCTATCTTTTTACTTTTTTTTTTGATACATGAGACCTAAATATACGTGCTATTCTTTCAGTCTTTCTAAGATAAATATATTTTTTGCATATATCTTAAAGCAAAATTGTTACGGAGACTGACCCTTGCACTGTTCCTCATATACATCTGAGTCTGAAATTATTGTTATTTAATTACTGTAAATAGATGTTTTATGTGAAAAATTGTTAAATACCAGAATGTTGAACTATGTTCAGAAAGAATAAATGCTATTTAGTCTGTTTCTTTAAACAGTTATGCTTCTGGATGGAGGCTTGGCATGGGTAGGGTGCTTACCAAGGTGCTATCGCCCAAGATGTGCAGATTTTGATCTTGTAGTTCTGGATGTGCTCCAAATGTTAATGTGTTTGATCAGAGGAATGACCTAAGAATTAAATGTAGAGAAGTTTCGGGTTTAATGAAATATAGTAATCTATTTCATGCATGTATAATTCCGGAATATTACATGAGAGAAAAAAATTAGTTTATACAATAATACAGATTTGGATTTTTCACAATTATAGCTCTTTCTTATTTGTTAAAGAACTCTTTTATAGGTTTTTCACAAGAACTTGAGTTTAGTCCTGGCACAGTTCTGCTTGTTGACTTGCAAAGATCTTGTCCTTGTGGAGTTTGTTCCACGCTTACTTCAGCATTTTTTGTGGATGGTCACAGACCCACACACTCTGTTTTTCTTCTGGTTTTCTGCTTTTCTGAGTGATCCAGTGTGCCCGTGTGCTAGTACTGGCTACAGAAACAGGGCAATACATGCAGTTGATGCCCTTGTTTTGGCTCAGAGCTTCTCATTCTCACAAACAGCCTGTTCAAGTTTCTCAGACTGACACAGGAGTTAGCTAAATAAGATCAAAGTCCATTTCAGGACCTGAATCAAATCTAATTTACTCTTTTATTGATCTGTAATAGGTATAGTTAGCTTTAAAATTCAGGTCCCTATTTTGAAAATAAAACCCCTTATCCTTCATAGGTTTTCCATTTTTGCTTCTCCTTCTTTATCACGATTTATCTTTATTAGTTTCTAAACATAATGTCCAGAACAATGCACAATAGAGGAGCACATCCAGTCTGATGAGGGACCAAATATGATTACTCAGGGATGCATAAATATAGGAGTTAACAATATAATTTGTTCACTCTCAGCATTTCTCACTTTTAACGTAGTATTTTTTAAGATATTGTGTTAAACCTTTATGCAAGCCTTCAAAAACATTGTGTTTTCTCTAATAAAGTGAATGTAACTTCTATTTTTAACATGATACAATGTATAATATCCATACTATATATATATACCTGTCAGTGCAGTAGTTTGTTTGGTTCATTTATTGTGGTTTTTTTTTTGTTTGTTTGGTTGGTTTTTTTAAAATGCAAATAATATTTAATATTAAAATATTCACCAGAATAAGAATGGTAATACACACAGAAAGTGTGCATTCTAAGAGTAGGATTTTTGTTTGCTCTTCCCTGTTCCCATTAAAATTATGGTGTGCTTTAAGTTCTAAGAATAAGAACTGGAATTTCTAGTGGTCAGACTTCCAGAAAACAGTAGAGTAAGAGAAGGGAGTTTGGAGGAATGTGACAAAGTCCTGGTACTGCTTAGCTACAAACTCAGTATGATTCAGAGACTTTAAATTTATTGCTCATAAAACATGTAGGAAACTACAAAACCACTGTAGGAAATCAGAACTGGGAGTGCAAAAGCAATAGATTTGTACACTTTTTCTTTTGTGCGTCTCTTTACTACTCCTGTCCTAATGCTATGTATGTGATTTAAAAGCAGCTAAAGGTAGTTTCTGTGCTGCCCTGTACTGAAGGCTCCAGCTCATGACCAGGGTAGAATAAAGCCCTTAAAAGAGCTGACAAGCCAGGAGATTAATCTGCAGTTCTTAAATGAAAATTGTGGGTTTTAACTGTACAGTACTGGAGTCCTGCAAAAGACCTGACTTTTGAATCTCTCATCTTTTTAATCTTTTTGACTCAGGAGATTATTTATTTATTTGGTTTTGTGGAGAGATATTTTCTTCAGTCTTTTTGGATCTTACATTAGTCATAAGCATTGTCTACAGCAGAACTGGCGGTATGACCACATTCCCCATTTTATCCAGACCATTCATGGGACAAATTTGCACCAAACTTGATAACATCAGAAAAAAGAAACACAGTTTAACAAAAACATATGTAGAATAATTTTCAATAGAAATCGAGGACAGTAAAATAGAATTCAAATTGAATTTTAGAGTACCCAGAAATGATAGCCACCTGATTTTTTTACTACTAATAAATCTATCAAACATTCAGGTTAAGCACCAGTGCTAATTGATAACTGTGTGTTGAAAGAATGAGAATTTATTCCAGCTCTTCAACTAGAGACATTAGCAGTCTTTGAGAGAAGCAGGAAAAGTTTTATTTTTGAGGGCAGGTTTTGAAGAAAGGTGGTGTACGTCTTAACACAGAGGGATCAGGCCTATGCAGGGCTGATGGTGAGCTGGAACAAAGATTCAAGCAAGAAGCTCACGCACAGGTCAGGCTGCATTCTAGGGGAGTCTAAGGCAGAAGCAGGAGATGGGTTTATGGTTTAGGCAGCAAATAGCCAAGTTAACTACCACAGGCTAGGGCTAAGAGGGAAGAGTTATACACAGCACTCAGGCTAAAGCAGCATCACTACGTTACTACAGCGTGTGGTACCACCTTTGGAGCTGGCATACAGGAGTGCAATAACAAACCTGCCAGCACAGCACAACCATGCCATTTACAGATATACTCGTTCGTTACACTTGGAACAACAACCAAAGGTCCCCAAAGACAAATAACATTGCTATAATGTACATCAGCTAGCAAATTCCATGAATACTCTCTTTGTCACAGCTGAAAGGATAGAAGAATGGATTGCAAGAGCATTTATTGTACATATTCATGCCTTCTTTTCCTGGGGTCATAGTATGTTTAGAGAAATTCAGCAGATTATATTTACATTCTGAAAAAGCTTTTGAAAAAATACAAAGCAGTTGTGGTAATATGCACTATGCATTCAATTTTTTCAGGCACTTTAAGATGAAAGTCAAATATTTAAGATACAGAATGTTTTGTTTAGAATTCTTCAACCCAATTAGAAGTTTCCGCTATTCTAATACATTGGTTAACAAAATCTCTTATGAAGAAACATACAGAAACCAGAAAGAAGTATTGCCTGCATTCACTGGGGTGATACCTGCCATAAATGTTGCTGTGCTGTAAAGGTTCTTTTCCCCTACCCCAGATGGGATGGGAAGGAGATCTGAAAGAATGTAAAGCCCTTGGGTTAAGATAAGAACAGTCCCATAACTAAAGTACAATATAATATTACTACTACTGATAATGATAAGGGAAATAACAAGGGGAGAGAATACAAAACTAAACAGTGTGAGGGGAAAAAAACAGTAAAGAACAGTGATGCCCAATACAATTGTTCACCA
Source organism: Coracopsis vasa (assembly GCA_026283785.1). Lineage (NCBI taxonomy): Eukaryota > Metazoa > Chordata > Aves > Psittaciformes > Psittacidae > Coracopsis > Coracopsis vasa. The sequence goes on from JANHGB010022571.1 coordinate 68,567, forward strand.
CCAGCTGACCAACACCCAGCCCAAACCGAGCAGAGATCAGTGCCTTCCAGGTAACTCCCCCACCCCAGTTTATATACTGTGCATGAGGTGCTGTGGTGTGGAATACCCCTTTGGCCAGCTTGGGTCAGGCGTCCTGTCTCTGCTTCCTCCCGACTTCTTGTGTCCCTCCTCACTGGCAGAGCATGAGAGACTGAAAAGTCCTTGATCAGGGTAAGAACTACTTATCAACAACTAAAACACTGGTGTGTTATCAACATTGTTCTCAGACTAAAGCCAAAACATAGCACTGCACCAGCCACTAGGAAGAAAAATTAACTCTATGCCAGCCAAAACCAGGACAAGGTATTAATTGTCATTTGGGGGAAATTAGGTCTTGAGAGCAGAGGCTCAAATCTCATCTTGTGGCTGCCTGCTGGAGGATATTGGGAAAAAAACAAAACAAAAACAAAAACAAAAGAATCCTTTTAGTCATGAAGGGTCCAAGAAATTGAAAGAGTTACTGGCTGGGTCTACTGTCCTTGGAGTCACTGTGACATTTTCAGCTGACCTGAGTGAGCTGGAGTCAGATCCTGTGTGACTTACGCAAGGTACAAAATGGGCTTGCTACTGCCCGAAATCAATTCTTGAGTTACTTCTTCCCCTTTGCCATTGGGGTAAAGGGATGGTTCAATTCTAACTAAATTGCCCTACTTCACAGCCTGACTCAACCACCTCTGGAAGCCCAGATTCCCTCAGTTTGCTGCCATGTGCTACAAATCTAACAATCATTAAAATAATTAAAAATTAGAGCCTCCATGTATCATGTTGTTGATGTCATTTTATCAGTCTAATCACAGG
>JANHGB010022573.1:0-21924 GCA_026283785.1 Coracopsis vasa
AAGCACAGCGGCCTCAGCTGCGCAGCCTAATGAGCTGGGGGCACACCAGTTTCAATAACAGCCAATAGAAAAGTCCACCAAGGAAGGCTAAAACTTTTGTTTGTTTTTAATAAAGTCAGACTTATTTCTTTGTTTCTCTCAATATTAACTTATTGAAGATGCAGCTCTTCTGCTAAGAATCCTCATACTTCGAGCACCACAGATCTAGTTCAAGTTATCATGCTAACACGAACACATCTAACTGATTTTGGAAGTTACCAGCCTTTCAAATTAGAAAGATACACAAAACAGCCAGTTTTCCATTAGCCTAAAGATATTTACTACTATGAAAAAGTAACCTTCCCTTAAAATTTTCTCTAATATTGTTATTCCTTTTTAACTCTTAACTGTTTTCATGTTTCATAAAGCAGATTCATCTGTTTATTGGTTTTTGAGAGGAATCCTATAACATTCATAGGGGAAAAAGAAAATATATCATTGAGGAAGCATACATAGCTCACTTTGTACACAATATGTTTAAGACTTGAGACCTGAATTAAGAAAGCCTTTATATGAAGCTCTCTCCCTACCAAAAGACTTGCCGTAAATCTAAATATCTAGAATTTTTATTCCTACTAAAAGTGAAAAATAATTGGTAATTTTAATGCGTACAGAAGTTTTGGTTTTAAAGATGTCATCTTAATTACAATTAAAGCACTGAGATCATTTTCTATAAAAAAAGCTGTTCAAGTTTATTAGTTTAGTGGGGAGTTTTCAATCTCAATCTTAAATGGAGAATCAAGACTGAGAGCGAAGTAATTTTCTGTGGTTAAATAAAGTCTTAAATTCAACATACTGCAGTCACTTGATTCAACACTATAAATCTACAAGAAGTTTCTGAACAGTATCAAAACTGATTAGACACCTGTACACACACCTCATTTAATTTAGGTTAGAAATGCCTGTAGCGGTCCAGAGCCCTCAAATATTTGTGTGGCTAGAGCCTGCACCCAGTTAAAACAAGATAAGTTTTTGACTGACACCTTTTTGATTAGTATATGAATTCTCTAGTTCACATTTGTCAGCCTGCAGTGATTGCTGAGAGATGTTCAATTCCCAGCCTCCATCTGCACAGTTACAGTGCAGTTACAGTGAAATAACCAATGGCCACCACATACACCAAATTTAACCCAGAAGGTTAATGTAAAGTTTTACATTGTTACTGAGCTGACAGCTCAACGCTTCCACTGGAAGCTGGCATCGCCCACAAGTATGCCTAAGTCCCTACCTCATGCTTCATTGAGGCTGATCCCTATGGACTCCCTTCCAACCTTCCAGTCTGCACTGGCTCAGTAGCCAAAATAGAGCAACACAGCTTTGTCCACTTTTGGCAGGGAAAGTTTCAGACAAACTTTTGCAGTGGCCATTTATCTCATAGTGTTCTGGAGCAGAGCATTGTATTTGCTGTATTGTAACCTAAATAACACTGTGGGAATACAAGCTCTGGGAAACAGATACCAGAAGATGACATGCAATGAAGAAAGACCCTGCAGATCACTGCCCCAAGGCCAGGACTCTCTCTCTTACCAAGGCTCTTCAAGCACCTTAGAGAAAAGTTTGATAGAGACTACAATTTCTTCTCCCAGAAAATGAAAGAAGTGCATGCATCAAGACACATTTAATGCCTCCCTCATTGTTGAGAGGATGAGAGAATAAAGGAACAGGCACGTTCAGGGAGAGAGTCTCAGCTGGATTCAATACCCATCTTATTGAGGAAGAAGTCCTTCCCCTCTCCTCTTTTTTTTCCACCTTAGCTGGAGGCTGAAAGAAAAGAGGGTTCTTAACTTCTGGAGACAGATGGGGAAAAGGAATTACAGTGTCTTTATGTTCTTTTCACATTTATTTCCAAAGGGCCTCTGCTCAGCTCCCCATCTATACATTTATTACACTTGGGAGAAATCCAACATTTCCAACACTGTTCAAAACTGAAACGGTTACTAAGAACCCCAGTGCATAAGATGACAGTCATTGTACTACAGCACAAAGACTGTATTTGGCCTAACACACAAACACAGAACACAAGGAAGGTTATCGCTGTAGCACATGTGGTACTTGCAGGAGTTCTATACTTGAACTGTGACAATCGTCTGTTTCATTTTCTAAATAGCTCAGAAATAGTAGCAAGTCATTGTTTTTTAGCAATAAAAAAAATGCCACAAGCTGTTGTACAGAAATCAACAGGTCTATTCCAGACACCTTTCTGATGGAAAGACTGCTGTTCCATTTTAAACTTCAGTCAAAACACAGTGTTACATAGTATCAAGTCAGTTGTCGCATATAGAAAAGTTTTAAGTGATGAATGCAAACATTTAGGCTACACACTTAATAGAGACATGTCTCTGCAATGATAAACCATATAGAATGAGGCTTTTGGCTTTGAGATTAATAATTAACAAGATGTCCTTATACTGTCAAATTCAAATGGCATATAAACCCCCACTTTTTCAATGTAAGAATTAGCATTCTGCAGGCTAATCTTCTCTAAAAGACCAAAATTTTATCTCCTCCACGTGCAGAAAAAGGAAGAAAATCACCTCCATAAGTTACTACAACAGTAAGGCTGATGACATTTCTCTACAGTCAAGAATTTGAGTCTAATTCCATGCAGAAAGTTGCCTGCAATTAAGGTTATGAAAAAGATTAAAAGCTCTAGGAAGACCTTCTAGCAGCCTTCCAGTACCTAAAGGAGGGGTACAAGAAATATGGAGAGGGACTTTTTACAAGGCATGTAGTGACAGCAGAAGGGATAACGGCTTTAAATTGAAGGAGGGTAGATTTAGACTAGATATTAAGAAGAAGTTCATTACTGTGAGGGTGGTCACACACTGGAACAGATTGCCCAGAGTTCTTCTCTAAGTTCTGGCTGCCCCATCCCTGAAAGTGTTCAAGACTTTGGAACTAGATGATCTTTAATGCCCCTTCCAACCCAAACCATTCTAAGATTATTTCTACATAAGTTTTGCAGAAATAAAACTTGCGCCTAAGTTGCTTTAAAATAAATTAGCATTGGAATAAAGAATGGCTGGAATTTTGCTTAAGTTTTTCCTTCCAGAAAAGTGCAAGCTCTGAAAGAAAGTGATAGCTATGGAAGATCTGGGTGTGAAACGCCCAGAAAGGTAATCCTCTCCAACAGATAGTCCTTATTTCTGCCACCAAACTCCTATACTGTGTAAATCATTTGCAAGACTGATGTGGTCATTCTCCAGGGGTATTGAGGTGATATCTTCAGGGCCATCAAGTGGGAGAAATTCTGCACATGCCAAAGCAACAGCTACAGGAATCTTGCTTTCCATGTACCAAACATCTTTGAAACACCCATAAGGAAGCCATTAACTTCTGGTGAGTGAGGTTCAAAAACCTCAGTATGGAACCACTTTCAACACAGAAGGGCTGCCCTCTGCTTTGCATTTCATACAAGAAGGCATGTAGCTACAAGGCAAGTCAGATGCTCACTGAAAACCTTCTTCCCCTTACCTTAGGTCAGCTTGTTGATCTGGCTTCTCTCTAAAGAATTCTCTTCTCTTACACTATATCTGCAGCAGAAGCCAAGTGTCTGGACAAGGGTGGTTTTTTGCTCCCCAATGATTGAACGATTCCACTAGCACCACAAAAAGGGTCCTGAATTCTTGGTCCAGTTTCACCACTCAAACTCAGCTGTACTGCCCCTCACTACAGCTATGAACTGCGCTTTCTCCCTGACTACTATCTCCATACCCAGCACCAACCTTCTTGCGCAGCCTCTTCTTCAGCTGGGTCCTCAGTGGTCACTTCAGATAACCTCTGTCTCAGTTTTAAAAGAAAGCTTCCAGTCCCATTTTTTTCTTCTAAATGATGCTGATCCACTTTAACAGCCCTCATTTAGATTACAGCACAGTTGTTCTGCCTTCTGATCCAAACTACCTAGAACACCTAAACCAGAGAGATGCTCTCAGATTTCACTCATGTTACTTAATCACATCCTAGCTCACTGAAAAGTCTTGTCAAGCCTCAGCTACAAGAGTCTGGAAAATACTTCACAGGCCTGCAGGGATGCCGAGTGCAGAATAAAAAGCTGTAAGGACATAGTTAAGCACAGAGAAAACTCAGAAGTCAGACAGGCAACACCACAAGTCACTATTTGACTCCAAGGACAGAACTTTTTCAAGAGTTTATGAATATAGCCCAATCCAAGACAAAATCCCTTGTCCCAGAAAAGATCTTGAGACCATCTCAGCCCATTCCAAAGTCGTACAAAGATTATTCAACACTGTGAACCAGCATCTCCCTTCCTCACACTTTGCTTTCTCTTAATAGTTGGCTCATTTGGCTTGAAATACTATGAAACAGACAGCAGCATCAGAATGCTACAGAAGGTCCCCACTACTCTGCATCAACACTACATTGTGTTGTCAGACATAACCTGTGTTAACTCACCTGTGATTTTCTTCCCTGAAGGATTAATTCAGACGCCAGCAATTCAAGCTGATTTAGTGAAAAACTGTAAGAAACAATTACCATTCCCAATAGCAGTAGCAAACTTTAAGCAGTAAGTCCTGTTAACAAATATCCCATACACTTCAGCAGTTCCCTCTAGATCTGCCATATTATAAAGTAATACTTCATTTTGTTTTCACTGTCCTCGATTGTCATGCCAGTTATCTGTACGCAAACTCTTCTCACTGAGGCTGGAACAGAAAAATAGATCAGTTCATACCAGAAGTCTGAAAGTCCGTATGCCAGTGCTGCAAAACTAGAAGAAATTGAACACATCGGAAAACAGAAGATACTTCAGGCATATGCATGAACACAAGGATTTCATTCTATTCATATTAAAGTTAGTTTCCACCTTGGGAAAAAAAGAGAGCAGGAAGTTCTCTCTTTGTCAAGACAACATAGCTATAATCTTTATAACATGTATTTTCCACAAGAACTAAAGTGAACAGTTTTTGCCAAAACCCAGAAACACGTACTTGCATTCTTCTTCAGGGTCCAAAATGTTTAAAAAAGGCTGCCACTACGCCAAAGCAATACCTTCTGCAATAACCGATTTTGTATCCAGATGAACAAGATATATATAAAAATCTTCAAAAGGTAACATTCAGCAAGTGACTTGAAAAAAAACTTTTCAAGAAGGTAAGAACAATTTTCTGCTTGAACAGAAACCTTATCAGCTCCTGAAACTACCCTTAGATGCAGCAGTTCCACAGCTTCTTATGCATGGAGGAAGTATGTAAATCTCTGCACATCTGGACAACACTAAATCGTTAATAGAAAACAACAAAACTGTTGCTGGCTAACTTTGTAGCTTTTTTCAAGCATGTGAAAAACTCAAGCCTGGGAATAAACTGGCAATTTCTCAAGTCCCAGAGTGGGACAGATAGAAGTATCATGCACTACTTTGCTCATTACCCGGCACTACATCACCACACAGCACGCCAGAGGCAACACAGTGAAACTGTTTAGAAAGACACATACTTCATAACTCCAAATCTGGACAGAAGACTGCTCATTGAGGAGTTTTTCTCCCTTCCCACTCAAATTGGGAGGCTGAGGGACTGACATCAGCTCTAAAGTTAGCCATCAGCTTCTCTAAAAGCTTGGAAAGCGAGGGGAGAAATGGTGGCAGCTACAGCTGCTTGATGACAGTGATTCTGGCAGCCGTTTTCCTAATAACCAAAACCCAACAGCACAGGAGGTGGGCAGCTAATTGTCACATAAAAAATAAAGCCCAAAACAGAAGAGCCCCAGTGGGAGAAGAGATCCAAGGAAGAGGTGCAGAAAACTAATATATTGGAGGGACACAATGTCTTGCTGCTTACAAATAAATCCTTGCACTTGTGATACAAAGTTCAGGTTTAGGCACAACCAGGTCTGTCCTGCAAGCACAGCCATATATTCAGAGTGTGCAGAGAAACACATTTCTTCAAGTATTGTCTTCAGTCATAGTAAGATGTATAGCTGCTCTTTAATACCTGCTTTCAAAACAAGGAATGGCCAAAGCAAGGACAATAGCTCTAAGCAAGTGATGCCTTTCAAAACACGAGGACTGTTATGATCAAGTTTGTATATACTGTATCCTCTCTTACTGACTGGAAGCCTTGGGGTTTTACTGGATACAAAATACTAACCAAGTTATCAGTTACTTTATTTATCCCTTTATCTAAAAGCCTTCACCATCAGTATCTCCTTCCAAGCCAAATCAGTTAAGCCAGCCTTGCTCCAGTAGTAGCCTGCAGCCCTTCTGCCTCCTCCTTCCAGATGGAGGGCTTTAAGGTGCCACCATTGCACAGCCCCTTCCTGCTGGGGAAGAGTTCACTGCTACTGAATCACCAGCCTGTCAGAGAACAAGGCTATAACCTTCACTGAGTATCTCTGAGGGTCCATGCTGTGGGAGGCAGGGAATCAATACAAAGGAATGGTGGGTGCTCCCTGCTGATCTTCACACCAACATGAAATAATGTTCTTAAAACAACACCCATTATGGGACTTCAGGGTCAGGAGGCTTATGACCCTGTAAGTTAAAAAACATAAACACAAAGTTCCCCCCCAACTCCCATCATAAAGATAGGACAGAAACTTGACAGTTTTCACACACATCTCAAGCTTCACTACATTTAACATGTTTCAAATAATAGAGGAAGTAGTATGGAGCTGACATACTCCTCTTCAAACTCCACTTGAAAGAGGCCTGGGCACTCAAAAGATCCTCTCACAGCTGTCCAGAACAATAGCACTCCTTTAAAGTGTTTAAGGAAGAGACTTGAAGCACCTTCTCTCTATATAAAAGTCTCGTTACTTACTAAAAAATGTATTAATCACTACAAAGTTCAACCACCAATGTTCATACCTTCTTATGAGGAATTCACAGGAAATAGTTTAGAAGTAGGAGCCTAAGAAGAGTCAGGTACAGCTGAGGTACTGAGAACAATGACCAAGTAATGGTAACAAAGCAACCAAGGAATCAAGTGAAAATTTTACTTAACCCTATATAGAACTGATGATGCATAATCATAATATTTAACTTCAAGCAGCTTGTCACCTTTCACCATTACTTCAGGAGTATCAAGTTCATTCACAGTACACCACAATACCTAGATAAAGCAACTTCTTTAAACCCCTAAACAAGCTTTCCTCAAAAATACTTATTCTGTTCATGACCAGCATGCAGTTTCACTCCTGCATGCTTCCATTGAAAGGGGCCATCCTACCTTTATTCTCCGTTCCCACTGCCAGCTATATATTCCTGCCATTTTCTCAGCACTACTCCCTGTGTGGCCAACCAAGGTCAGCCATTTCTGAAGACCAACCAACCAAAAAATACCCCAAAAAAACCAAACTTGAAAGAAGGCCTTCAGCCAGAGCAGATTTTAAGAGTCCTCATCTTTTCCTAGCATTTAGTTTAATAGCAACCTCCAGCATTAAGCACATGTAATCTTCCATTCCCTGCCCTAGACATACTCCTGCATCATCTGTCTCTCATCAGCTGAGGATTTTGATTTGGCTGGGCTGGAGAGCAGCAATGCTGATAGAGTCACTGGAGCAACCTGAAGCAAAAGGCTTCAAAAAACCAGAAATTTTGCTTTTATGATTTCCTCTCCTCACTCTGTAGTTCCCCACACCTCCCCAACATTTCCACTGGATTAGTCAGCTTTTTTCCATGTAATTAATGAATTAAGTGTGGCTAAATGCATTACCAAAGATAACAATACGTTAGGAGTGTTAGTTCTGCAAGGCTGGTCCCATGCTTAATTAAGCCCTTCCTCCTATAAAATTGTTTAAAAGCCTAATAACAACTTTCAGCTAAATTCTGATCAAATACCTCATTACCTAAACTGCTTAAAAGTACAGCTATATACATATGGCTGCTACAGTATCTGATACATCTTTGAAATCCATATTAAAGCATTATCATTTGCAAATAAGCCTTATATGCATTTTTCAGATGATAAGCTCAGGTACAGACCAGGGAGAAAGAGAACTATATCAGTGCCATTACACGTCTGCTAGCCATGTTTCAACAGCAGTCCCAAAGAGGTTATAACTGGAGTTGAACAAAGACTTTTTTGCTTTACAGATGCCAGGAGCCACACACCGAAAATTGCTCACTTCTGAAACAAATTACTCTCAGTTCAGCCTCTCCAGAGGCTGAGATAATTATGTCCTGGTGTATTACTGCATTAACTGGCACTACCTGGTAGAGGCAATGCACCAGTCCTCAGCTGCTTTAAAATAGGGCTCAATGATAACTGTACAAGAGAACAACAGGTTTTACAGTTCATTCCATACAGGGTGTTTCTCCGAGCTGTCTGGAGTAGTGACTTGTCACCTAAGTTGTTCCAGATTCACGTTGTGCACACAGTTGCTCCTTTGTCTTCCTAACCCCACCACGTACACCAGACCCACAGGGGAACAACTGAAAACCCTGCAAGGGGAACTCTGCCTTCTGTCATTTGCTTTGCTAAAAGCATGAGATATCCATACATACATCCAGCAACAGCTGGAAAGCCTTTACTACCATATTTTGTTTTCCTTGCTGGTGCCTGAAACAGAAGCATGCACGCTTTTCTTCAGTTTTGCCACACACGGTATTCCCTCCTAGAGGGTAATGATGCAGGCATGATTCCTACCCTGCCCTGCCAGCTGAGCAGCAATGACAGATCAGTAAACAGAGAGAGCAGTAGGTATCCCAAGAAGACTGACAACAGAAACATCAGATCAAGTGAGGCTGCCCACTACCACAGGCTAGCCAGTTTCTCTTTCTGCTTTCCTGCCTAACACAAAGCTGCACTTGAATTCAAAGTAATGAACATTTTCAACAAATGTATTTTTATCACCAAAAACCTCAAAAGGAAAAAAAGTCAAAAGGTCTCCCTGCAAAACTTCATCCTGGAATTAATGTGATTCATTTGAAAGCTTACCAAATGTTGTCTTATACAAGTTATTATACACAAACACCTGTAAGGAGCCAGCTATTCATAATACCAATGAAACTGTCATACAAAAACAAAGAAGTGCTACTTGTGGCACTATGATTAAGGCTGTGTCAGCAGTTTGACTTTCATGACTTTAACACCCAGCTGTAAAAATGGCCTTCAGTAGAAGCAAGCATATTGCGCCGGTATCCATAGGGAACATGGTCTCTGTTTTCACTGGGTAAAATGCAAGAGTCAAATATATTTTAATACACAATCTTCAAATAGTAAGATACAGAATTTGCAAGTCGTTTTTGGCTATAACCATTGCCAAATAGGACTATAACTTAAAAGACAGTTTGGTAAATACTACAAGACAGAAACTTGGTACAGTGCAAGAAACTGAGAAATAGAGTGTGTGATTTTCTATTTTGGCATACGTTCTTCAAGAATCAGAGGTACACCAAAGAAACTGTGTGCTAATACATAGTTCACAGCTATAGATCTTTGTAACTTGGCCACCATTTGCTTAAACACAGAACAGCATTAACAGATTTATGTTTGAAAAGGCACCTTTAGATTCTCAAAGTAAGGAAATCTGTAACTGAATAATAAGCAGTAAGTGACTAGCTCTGTGCATGTACAAAATTAAAAGCCCCTCCTACACTGACACAAGACCCACATCTGTCCCAAACAAACATGAAAAATGCAGCATTTCAGACATATTTTAAGGATATACTATTGAAGAGCTCCTACAATAAAAGACCATCTTCTCTTAAATAAAAGACAGAGTCAAACCACAAACAGAATGCGACCAGAATCCAGAACTTCTTCCCAGTGTGTTCTGATGTGTCAGGCATACTGCAGGGGTTCTGGATTTTATTTAGCTATTAAGTTTAATTATGACAAACATTACAGACTAGCTTAGAAGGCCTGCATCCTTGACTGCCTCAGTGTGGAAAAGCTGTAATGTCTGCAGTTGTAATATTTAGTAAGACTGATTTCCTCCTCCACACTAATATATAAACAGAGCTATGTGTCTTCCACATACATAATGCCAAAGGCAGCACAGTCCTAATATAAATATAGAAACGAGTAGTTTTTCCTCCTGGCCTTTCCTATACCTTTTTCCCTTATCCCACATTAAAACAAAGCCTCTTCATGAGATAATCAGAGATACATGTGGAACTAGGAAGACCTAAAGGTAAGACACCTAACAAATTCTGCAGACTTATAAACCCTCTCTTCTTCCATCTTTCCCTCAGTCCCAAACATGTTATTAGAGGGAAAGTTGAATACACACACACAAAATGTTAAAGAGAAAAACTCTTATGTTCAGATAAGGGTTAAGAGCAATCTTTTAAGCCTTGTTGAGAGGTATTTGGGTTTGGGGTTTTGCGGGTGGGTTTTTTGTTTTTAAAAAGAGATTTGAGTTGATACCTAGCCAATCTCATTCCCATAACTTCAGATTATTTCTTAGTGAAAGCAGTTAAAAAACCAAAACAAAACAAGCCAACCACCCACACTGAGAGTCAAGAACTGGTCAGGATCAAACTGGTGACATTATTTCACTTAGCATATTGAACTGCTCACAAGATTTCAGACCTTCAGTAGGAATGTAGGCTTGTACTTCCTTCAAAAGAGTCTCTCCCTAATTGATTTTTGGCCACCCTCTCCCTTTTCCTGCCATCCAGGGCTATAAACTGGCCCTATCCTGTCCTTCAACACATAGGCCATACAGTAGATGCCAACATTTGTAAGTAATTATAGGGAGGTTTTACAAGGGGAACATGGACAGTCATTAGCTTACACCAAAATGCCACAGTCTTAGTGAACCAATAGACAAAAATACCTGAATTCTCCAGAGAGTTTTGGAAGCAAAATCATTACATTTTTGGCTGGAAGCACAGTTTAACAAAGTTACAGTACACACAGGATAGAGAGCAATGTAAGACACATCACTGAGGCCAAGCAAGGTGGAAATCAAACTTGCCAGTCAGTCTCTCAAAGAGAAAGACTAGAGGGTCATGGATGGAGAGAAGCAGCAGTGACAACATAGCTGCAGTGGTGTGCAGAGGGTGTTCAGGAGGCAGGTAGAGATTTGGGCGCACCGTTCTTCTTCAGATCAGCCCCAAAGCAGCAGTCTCACAGGAACAGTACCAGTAAAAGCACTCAGTCCCCATTTCTTTATTTGCATATACACACATATTTACTGCACAATATGCCCTTCTTGCTAGAAGAAACAACACAAGTAATCAAATTCTGTCACCTTTAGAGCATCCCTATAGAGTGCTCCAGATAATAAATGCTTCCTCACTGCAAGATGAAGTGCTAGTCACGACAACACAAGCATGAGTCCCATTAGGCAAGCACCACAGGCACCCTTCACAGTGAGCAGAGTGTATATGCATATAGCCAATACAATTGACAGCACAGGTCTTCTCATCCCAAGGTAGACACCTGCATTTGATCAAACAAGCCTACACTCTCAACAGCTAGAAGTCTCTTACCAAAACAGCTGTCTAGACAACTTGCTCAGGTACAGAAACAGTTAAGCAAGAAGGTTCCTGCTCAAGATGACAGAATCCACCACCAGTAACACCCACTTGTACAAAGGAAATGAAATGGTTTCAATTAATTAGTGAAAGTTCATCACATTTTGAAATCACAGTAATTCCCAGAGAAGCTCACCCTATTTACCCAGTGTCAAGAGTAAGCTGCTTGTCCACCACAGCAAGTACTAGTTGCGTATTTCAAATGCATATGTGCAATCATTTCCTGCTTGACACACCTTCATGTTAAATAAAAATAACTTAAACCATCCTGTTACAGTACACTCAATTTATCAAAAGTGATAACAGCATCATTGCTTAAGGATTTTTAGTAGTCTTAAGGTTCTGTTTGTTTTCAGTTTGCCAAGTCTGTTATACTTCCCTTTAACCGATCAAAACAGATGATGCGAGATCCTAGGATATAATTAAAACTGACAGTTTGTGCGTGATAGATGAATAGCACTGTAAAAGGAATCAGCAGTCAGTATTTCCCAAAATGAGTTACTTTCCAATTTTAAGTAAATCTGATCTCACATACTGTTTAAACAAAAAACGTAAACAGACAACGTAATTATTTGAAATTGTACCTACACTTCTCACATCAAAAAAATCACAGCATAATAATGCATTTCCACAAAGGTGTTTTTTATAAAGATGACTAAATAGTGATCCAACATAACTGCATATGTCTGAAAGTACAAAGATATTACCAACAGAAATGCAACAACTGTCATTTTGGAGACACAGTCAGTATTAAGACTCCTTTTTTATTCTTGAATAATGAAGAACTCAAATCAGAGAAAAAAAATCTTCCCGTTTCAAAAAAGGACTGAAACAATTGCACATATATTCAACTACAAAGGGCTGCAATAAGAACACAAACATTTAATGCATATCAGGTGACTTTCAGAATTTTAAGAAATCAAATACATGAAGCAAAACCACACAGTTGTAGGAGTATTTCCCTAAAATGGGCAGGCAAAGGCATAAACTGAAGTTTAACTCCTAGTCTTCATGACTTCTTTGCCATCACATCTTCAAGAACAGTTATACAACTTTATTCCACCTTCAAAAATAAAATGATGTATGCTACTGAGCCTGCAGTCCTACAACCACAGACCCCCCACTGCTGTTCAAAGGCCAGCCAGATTCTGAAACAGCTTTCAGCATCACTGCAAACACTGAGGGGAAAAAAACCAATAGCTTGTAAGCAAAGAGGATGTGAAGTTCTGTTGGTACAGATCAGGCTTAAACTTCAGCAGAGCAGCACTTGACCAGTAACAGCCAAACCAGCACCAGCAGAGCAGCTTCTGGGCTGTGCCTTCTTAAGTATTATGTCTTCTTAAGTATACTCCTTCCCTTCTATGATTCTATGATTCCCATGCAACACAAATACCTCATAAAGATGGAAGAATATAACGTTTTGCATGCAGGTCTGAAGAGCCCAGTATGCCTTTTATACTGTATGTCTTGTACGATTTTAACAGTATTTTAATTTCAGAGGCAAACAGCATGCTAAATTTTGGCAGGAATATGTTGACAGACTACTACTGTGTAATCACGGAAAAGTTACACTGACATCAAACCCACAATTATTTAGTTATATGAAATCCAGAAAATACAGCCAGAAATTTCAACATTTCAAAACCAAACCTGCTCCCCAGTAATGCTTATGCTTCCAGAGAGCAGCATCAGAGCTAAGGGAGGCAAAGACACTGAACAGCAGCCAAACACAGAGTGGCTGTTTCTCATCTTTCTAAAAAAGAAATCACCATCAAGATGAGACTATGGGTCACCACCAGCATCACTGATGAAGCCAGCCATTGCTATGGTAGCTAAAAAGAGCCTGCATGCATGAAACAAATGTTAGGAAAAAAAACCCAAAACAAACCAAAACCAAAAAAAAACCCACAAAAACAAACAAAATAACCACATCCCATGACAGCATGCTTGCAATTTGAGAAGTAGCAGCCTAAACAGTCAGATGTTGTTTCCTAGTTCCAGAATAGCACCAACATAGTTAAGTTTACAGGTAGTGGACTACACTAGTAGTCAGAAGTGACTGCAGCATATCAAATGAGAAGCATAAAAATCAGAAACAGGATATGTACAGGAGCAGACAGGAGTATTCCCTGCCCAATTTCAGGTTTTATTTCCTTCTACACATATACACCATTCTATGTGCATTGAAAAAGGCTTATTTCCATTCATAAAATGGTAAATAATGTTCAAGCTACTTCTGGCACAGGTTCAGACATTACAAGTTAAAAAATAAGAGACCTGTCTACTCTTTTCAGAGGGGGTAAGAGAGGTTTAAGGCTTCCATTGCAGTATGGTGACATGCTACCTCAAAATGCCTATGAATACACAAGAACCAGTTACAGCTGACCTGACAGCATATCTATTTACCACATAATTCAGCACCATCCTGGAAAGTGAAGCTTTAGAGATTTGTATGTGATATACATAACACAAAGAACATCACCTCCTCAGGAACTTGGAAGAGGAAAAAAAGCCAACAGGCACATAATTAATAGCTATGCAGGTATCAGATATGTAGCAGAGACGAGGTATCTTCTCATTACAGCAAAAGCACATCTAGACATTCAACACTGCAAATTTTTTCCTTCTGCATTAGATTTTGCCACAGGCTGCAGGAATTCTCCTTTGAGAAGAATTTCGAAGCAGCAATAAATGTGCCAAATGACAGCTAAAGCAAAGCCCTGCAGAAATCTTTCATAAAACTTGACTGTATCTTACTATTAATGGTCAGATTTTTCCAGAGCAAGCATATTTTCTTCCTGTTATTTCAAAAGTGCGTAAGCACAGCAAATGCAGCACAAGCTGGTTTATCCACTTGAAAGCTTCTTGCAAAAAGCCAAGATCTGTGGCATCTTACACCCAAGGCAATTACATTTTTGCAGATAACATACCTGTTGGAACACTGGACTTCACAATGTCACAACTTTCTGATGCTTAGCTGACTTCTAACTGACCAATTTGACTGCAAATGCTCTTCAATGGTACTTAACAGTGAACTAACTGCAACCAAATCATAAAGCCAATTGACTTAAGTCCTTAGACTTAATTTGCTTGCCATCAAATAACATTTTTGAGTTACAAAGCAAAACTCCAGTTTCTCATCTAAAAAAACAAACAAACAAAACAAAACAAAACAAAAAAAAAAAAAACAAAAAAAAAAAACCCAAACCCAAAACCTTTATAATAAGAAATACTCACAAAGAAGGAAGCCTGCCTTAAGGATACCACTTCATGTATATATATTTGTGAATAAATGAAAAGAAAAAATATGTTGCAACATTTACATTGCATGTAAGGAAGTTCAGTTGCTTAACACATGTAAAAAGCACAGGTGACAACAGATAAGCTGGTTTACATCAACTTGTTTGACAGGCTTTACAAAAGCTTCATTATGAATTTACATCGTGAAGTCTGTGCACACCCTAGAAACAGAACAAGCTGTAGGGACTTTCCAGTCCCTATAGCTTTAATAGTTAGAACAGACTAGAGAGAATTACGTTCTTTCATCTCACCTCCTGTAACAACTTTGCTTAGCTGAAAATTTTGGACATAACTGAATCCCTCAGTTCATATACATATGACTCAAAGGAATTCGTTAGCCAAGATCCTAAAAAGACAATTAGTGAATTCATACGAAAGAAGCAGAAGGCAACAAAAATATTGAGGGGGAAAAAAAAAAAATCAAAACCAAAACAAAAACAAACAAAAAACCAAAAAAAAACCCACAAAAAACTTTTATTTTGCTCATCTGGCTAAAAAGCAACTAAAGTAGCAAGAAGAGATTTAGAGAAAAGAGAGCACACATCTGTGAGAAAATATTAGGCATTTAGCACACTGCTGACTCACTCTTGTGTCACTGTTCACCTAGTGCTTCAAGGAAACCATGCTGTCCAAATTGTGCCCAAGCTGTGCTGCAACAGTGTAGGAGAAGCAAAGCTGGCAAGCTCAAAAGAACAGATACTTAATCAGGACTCTGCTCCAGATCCAAAAGTCTGAAGAAGCTGGGATAGAAATTTCTTGCTAGAAATTTGGTGCTAGAAATTGTCAAGAGATAGAAAGCAACCACCTTTTGCCTCTCAGACTAAATAAAAGCATATTTAAGTACAAAGAAACTTGGTTTCAATACTCCTCAAAGAAAAGTGTGGACAACAGGAAGCACCACTAGGATGAATACCAGTATCACAACTGCACTGAAAAACCTTTTATTCAGCTTCCTTGGATTACAGGGATCAGAGTGGTAACCTTTGAAATGCTCTTCACACAGGCCATCAGCAGGTTTAAGTACTCCATTTTCCTTGTCCTTCTGCATAGCTATCTATTTTCTAAGAAACTGACTCCCTTGTGCAGAAAGCTCAACAGCCAAAAGGATCTGAAAGAGAATCAGAGGAGAAAAAAAAAAAAGACCAAAACTTAGTAGGAGAGGACAAAATCACAGGAAAGGTTTTTACAGGCGTTCTCGCTTCAGTTTTGATTTGCTGTAGGTACATAAAGAGGATGCTTCAGTTCTTTAAAAAAAAAAACAACTTAGGAAATAGAGAAATACAGATTCTGTCTACACTGTCACCACTCTTCATTAAATTAATAAAACACACAAAAAAACCCTAAGACTAAGCAAGTAGCATGCTGCTGGCAATGGGATATATTCTGCTCTCGTCAGTCTGGGAAGCAGTGGCAATTGCCCCCTCTGACTATCCACATCATTAGAAACTTTAATGAGAAATGTTGCTTAGAGGAAGTCAACTTCCCAAACCAAAACTGGGTATACCATGCTTCTGTTTCATATCTTACTACTGTTAACATGAACTTTATAGTGTTATTTTTCCTGGAACATTCAGAGTCTTATCTATTTTCACAGCAGGTACAAATCACCATATATTGTACCTCAGAATTACCTGCTGCTCACAATGTTTTTCAATCCACATCCTGTACATATCCTGTTCAAACACAAGGAATCAGATTGCCTGCACCGGTCCTTTTGTTAATACCTGCTAGCTGAGCCAGGCTACCAGAACTCCTCTCTCCAGTAAGCAACTAGAAAATAGACTTCACTGGCAGTCACAAACACTGAGCAAAGCTGCGCAAAGATGGAAAGAAAAAAGGGAAGTTAATACATCAAGACACATATGAACTAATCCTGCATCTGCCATACCTTTTATCATTAATAACTTCTAGCTCACTTATGTTTGAACACCATCACTAATTGCACTGTTCTGAAAGGCAGTGGAATACAGCTGAGCTTCTCCAGGCAGGCACAGAGAACAGCCAATATCCTGGACTCTCAGTTCTTCAAGAACCCAAAAGCCCTACCAGTCTGCACGTATTGTAGTAGAGTATGAAACACAGAAAGAAAGAGTAAAACATTGGACCACATATTTATAGGTTGCTTTTGTAGAAGGTCCATGCACTAGCTGAATTAGACTTCTTCCTCTCTTCAACTGGGGAGCTGAATCAAAATTCAGGCATCTTTCTAAAAATATGACCTCTGTTTTCAGATAACATTCTAATATCCCATTTCAGAATTTGTTCTACTACTTTTGAATAAAATACCTTTTTCTCAAGGGTTTTGGATGAAACTCAATAGTAACACTTCTTATTTATATCCTGTAAGGGGAAATACCTGGAATTATATTTTAAGCAAGCTTGGGTTTCATGCCACAGCCTCCATTTATTGCAGAGTTTTCAACAAGCCCCTTATGCTATCTTGTCACAAACTGCAGGTCTTCAACTTCTGATATTGTGGAGGACTCAGAATTATTGAAGTTTACTTTGGAAGGGAACTCTGTGGATCACCCAGTCCAAGATCACTGCTCAAGCCAGGGTCAACTAGAGCAGGTTGCACAGGGACATGTCCAGTTTGATTTTAAATATGTCCAGGGACAGATACTCAACTTACCTTGGCAGTCTGTTCCAGTGCTTGATGATATCCATCATGTAAAACAAAACAACCCCAAAAAAAAAAAATCACAAACAACAGACACCCTCTCAAGTGAAGTTTCTTGTATTTGAATTTGTACCCAAATAGGCATTCCTACATCTCCACGTCCGCAAACTAAGATAAGGACCTTCAAGGCATGTGAAATTCTCACTCAAGACAACTCTTTGCTACTCAGCAACTGAAGTACCTGGTTTCAACCAATACAATATTTGTTTAAATGAAAATGCATCTATACTAATATTTAGCTTTAGCCAAAAACTAAGACAATATTTATTTTAATGAAAAGGCAGCAATGCTAATATTTAACTGTAGCCAGTTTCAGCAAAAGCTATGCTCTTACGTCTATGCAGAAAAGCAATCCTTTGGATCTTATCCTTCACCTGGCAAACCAATATCCCGTTTCTGGTGCAACAGGCTGTAGTGTTTCTCTACATCTGCCTTCCATGTGTACATCAAGTGCCCAGTGACAAAGATTCTCTCTTCACCACTTGATCACAATACCTGAAAAGCTTTTCTACAAAGTTGTTTAACTGTTTACTTTATAACTCTTCTCCAAGAAATTAAGTTTTTAGACACAGAGTATCAAGGAGTTTTATAGTCACTCTCCATACCAGCTATTCATTACTCTTCTTAGTATTAAGCAATGAGTCATGTTCTGTTACTAGTGGTAGTTTGCCCCACAAAGTCTGTCTTGCTTGGTTTCATTCTCAACAGCCACATTTAAATAAAGAACCTCAATTCACAACAGCAAATCTTGCTTTCTCAGTTATCTTTCCGCACCCTTGATAAAGTTAGCCCTTCTCAAACTATGAACTGTAACACCTGCATAAAACTTGCAGTGTTACAGGAATAGCACAAGCTGTAAGCAACTGATTGAACTTCTGATACCAGAAAGCCAGAGGCAGATCCCATATTCTACCTACACCAATTAGAGAGTGTTCTTGCATTTCTGCATGCACACTTACTTGACAGTCACACTATTTTGGGGTTTGGCTGAAACTTCTACGGTCGCTACCTGAAATTTTGCCAAATGGCAGTCGAGTCTGACAGAACTGCAGGCAAGGGAGCAGAAGCTGGTGCTAGTACTGCTGCTGTTAAGAGCTCTCAAGGCAGAAACACAATTACTTCCTTCATCTAAAACTTCCAGTGGCCTCTGGCCATGTATTGACAGTCAAGTTCTAGTGCATTGTTTCATTCAAAACCGAGCTTGATAAGCTTCTCCTGAATGCTCTTGGTCTACAAAGTCTTACCTTACTGTCTCTCCAAGCAGGACAGCATCAGACAAGATGGACATTATTCATTGCTCATAATCCAGTGACTAAAGGGGAAAAGTAGAAATGTCAACACATAACCTCATAGACTCAGCCAGAGTATTTCTTGGTATTTCTCAAGGAAGTCAAATATCTAAATACTCTTACAAGCATCAGCATTCAGAAAGACAATCAGGCTGATTGCAGTGCAATCAGATTTTCCAGAAAGATATTTAAGTGCAATTTTAACAAACATTTAGTCATAGTGCCTAGAAAACAATACTGTCAAAAAGTACTGATTTAGTAGCTTCCCCAAATAAGAGACAAGACATATCTCCATAAACAGAATTGTTGTACTGCTATTTGATTCAAACCTCCCATTTTTACAGAGTAATTCTTCAAGGTTTCAAAGTTTGAGAAGTCCAGCACATGTATTTTGCATTGTGAAAACACTCTTCCAATAAAAGCCATGTTCTAGTTTTGTAAAAAAATATTTTCATTTTAAAACACATAATAGGCCTGTTTAATTTAAAATACTTTTCCTTAAAGAAAAACATGCTATGCATTAGTCATAAGTACCAGCTATACCTACACAACACTTACATGTTTTATCCATCCAACCACAGCAATTGCTCTGCTCTGGAAGCAGTTTAGCAAAACAGTGAAGTGTGGTACCTTCCACTGCTGTAGTGGGAATAATGGAAATCTCAATACTGCACAAGCAGTATACATGTCCATTGGCTACGTGCTTAGTCTCTTATCAGTAATGCAAGTTGTACAATGATACTGATTTCACTCTAACCCCACGGGTAAATGCAGAATCTGTAGAGGTTCATTTATCTGCTTTGATTTCATAAAGACCTAGGTCCAGCCCTTGCAGCCAGAATGCCTTTGAATCTTGACTATACAGTTCTTGAATTTGTTTTCCTTTGTGACTTTACCATGCATACTGCAAATCCTTCTGTTACTTGGCCAAAGGTCACAAGATCACCCTCTTACCAGTAACACATTCACCCTTGCAGAAAATCGTCCTTTTAACACCTTGTTAAAAGGTGTATCTGGAAGAGAAGCAAGCCACCTTAACCAGTTTTGTTAACTGGTGCAGTAAGCTGGCACAAAGCAGGCGCCTCCAGTCACTCACCCTACTTGTGCAGACAGCCCATCCTCTTCTGGCATCCTGTAAAGTCTTATGAATCCCATTAGAAGTCCATAAATCAGAAGTTACAGCTGTGCACATCTCTGTGGTATAGTACAGGGAAAAGCTGAATCATCAGTCAGTTGCCCCATTGTTAAAATATAGCCCTACCTGAGCTCAACTTTCTCCACCATAGCAGAAACAAAATCCCATCTTTTGTCACTGGAAAAGATGGACAATCCAGATGTTCACAGCTATACAGAAGTTCTGAAAAATAAAGACTTGTCCGATTTCAACACTATGATTGAGCACACTTCTTATGGCATCATCTCAACTCAGGAAGGGCTGCTACAGCTCAAGAAGAACTTTGCTTGGCCCAAGTACTCTAAAGACAAAAGCAAAACTCTGCACTTACCTAAAATTGCCACAGTCCAGTTAGCTTAATACTTCTCTCTCATCTATCCTTGTTCTAGGAACCAAGCACTATGGGGCCTTAGTTCAGCAAATGCTCTCTGACTACACTGGCCACACAAAAATAAAAGCAGGTTCTTTACACAATGCAAATGTGCCAGCACATTGTTTATTAAACTGCCCAGTTTAAAAAAGGGAGTTTACCACCTGATTCTGTTCTATGCTTTAATCAGCCTGAAGAAATCAAAGCTTTTACTTCCCACCTTGGAAGAGCACAGGTTCCACGGAAGAATGTGAAACACACTAACCCTCTCTAGCCCAGTAATTAAAGTAACTACCTGGGAAAGACAAGCCTGAGCTTCCTCTAGCTTCCACTTCAGCCTATTTGTACATTTTACACATGGTAATTAAGTTTAAAACAGATGACACTTAGGACATTCTCAGAAGAGATGGGACATGAAAGTCTCAGATAAGAAACAGAATCCAGACCTCTCATTTCTGGGCAAGGCCTTTCCAAATAAAAGCTATTACATAGAATAAAGAAAAGGAGTGAAAGAGGGGCAAGGAACAAGTATTACAGTGACTTTCTTTAAAGTTAACCTAAGAAAAGAGGAGCAAGGATTCCCAGTGGCAGATTTCAAAATGATAGAGGAGTACAGGACCCCAGAAGAGGCCATCCCTAATAGAAAAACTTCCACCCTACAGCAAGAGTTGCTACAGTCTTGTCACTAAGGCACCCAGCCTCACTGGCTAATTTTCAGATATTCCAGGCCTTTACTAGCTCAGGTTCTCCTCACCTTCCAATGCTAAATAATATGCCTGACACAGGTTAAATTAAGATGGAAAAGCTGCTTTGAAAAGAGAGTTAAATAACAAAGAATACAGTACTGAAAGAATCAGGGGGTTGTAGCTATAGGCCTACTAACTTACTATCTCTGACAAGAAACGTACTTCTGTCAGCAAACTGGAAGACTGATCACACAGCACCAAAGCAGCCCTTGGGAAAGCTCTGACTGTCCTCTTGCTAAAAATAAGAGCATCAAGCAAAAATGTTAATATACACAGATTATTGGTTTTCCTCTTCTCAGACATAGTTATACCACTCTGTCAGACAGCCGCTTGGAGGGGTTTTCCTCACCTTGGCAAACAGCTGCTAACTCACAGGAAGAGTGCACACCAAGAAGTGTTGTAAGAACACATGAGAACAGACGTAATGGGGTGAAACACAAACAGCAGGTGAACATTCAAAGCACAGCACAGGTTCTCTTGGATAAGAGATAAAATCTGCTATGAGTCTACATTGTCTCTGGATTTACCCCCTCACAAAAGGTCAGGTGGCTCTGCCACACAAGAGAGCATTGATTAACGCTGTCTCAGCATGAAAGAGCAGCATGTCTGTTTTGATACGTACTTTTCCACAACGCTCATGGTCTTCCAAACAACCTACACCTGCCTCATGAGTGGATCTGTAAGTGTAACAGGACAAATCACAGTTGAAAGGAAAGGTGCAAACATCATGAAATTCAACAAAGCAAAGTGCAAGGTCCTACTTGCAACTTGGGTTTGGGGCAATTCCAGGCACAGCTACAGGATGGGCAGAGAAGAGATTCAGAGCAGCCCTGCAGAGAAGGACTTGGGGGTGTTGGTCGATGAGAAAATGAACATGAGC
>JANHGB010022576.1:0-48272 GCA_026283785.1 Coracopsis vasa
CTTCCCTTCCCTTCCCTTCCCTTCCCTTCCTTTCCCTTCCCTTCCCTTCCCTTCCCTTCCCTTCCCTTCCTTTCCTTTCCTTTCCTTTCCTTTCCTTTCCTTTCTTTTTCCTACCCCAAGGTAGATTTAAGATATGTGCATGTCATCCGCTCTGAGCCCTGTGAGTAGAGTTTTGTGCATGTGAATCTATTTTTGTTCAACACTACTGTCAGTACCCTTTTTTAATTAATTGTTTCCTGTGTCTCCTTATTTTAGTTTATTTTGGTGATGAAAAAATTAGGGAATGATAATAAGCAAGTCAAGTTAAAACAGTGATTGATTAATTCCACTGAAAATTTCTCTGGTTGGAATGCTTTTCCATTTAATTTGTCCTGCTCTGCTTTAACAATAGCTGTACCTTGAATGCTTATTTCTATAAAGATCTGTTTTCATGTCTGTTGAAGAATTTTTCAGTATCTGAATTACAATTTATCATGAAGACGTTTTATCACCAATTTATCACCAAACTATATATGAAACAATTATTGCTTAGATCAGGAGTTCGTCTGAATTCACACTGAGATGAATTTCTCAAAGTCTTATATTCTAAACTAAAAATAAGCTAAAATCCTTATTATAAAGGTTTATAAAGTAACTGGACAAAATAGGATAAAATAATGAGAGATATAGTAGCATGCAAAAGCAACATAATTTTAAAAATATAACAAAACAGTCAAGGAAGAGATTTAGTAGTTCATAGAATCCTAGAATCCTAAAATCATAGAATAGTTAGGGTTGGAAAGGACCTTAAGATCATCAAGTTCCAACCCCCCTACAATTTTTGTTAAAAAAGTAAGGAAGCAAATAAACAGTCAAACAGACTTTCTGAAGTATTTAGTAAGATAAAGGTTGTTCAGAATTATATGTCACACTTTATTCACTATTACTGGTCCAAGAATTGATCTATTTCTAAGCCATACGCATTGCCATGCAACTTTAACACGTTAAGAAGTAGGTGACCACTCTTGTTTAGTGGAAATATGGAAATGTATTTTAGTGCTTAATTTTTATTTCTAATATGGGCAGAGATAGTTCAGTGTAGTTAAATAAATTAGGATCTAAGATGAAACTTTAATTTTCTGTATAATTAGATTTGATTGGTCAAGATTGAAAAATGTGAATTCATCTTCCTTTATATTTAAAAACATTCCTGTGCTCTTAAGCTGGTCACATCTTTTGGTCTTTTACTGTGAAAAATGATGCACTTTCATGCCACTGGATACTTGAAACCTGAGTCTAGAATTCAGTGAAATCAATGGAAGCTTTGAATCAAATCCAGGAAGGGCAGATTCAGAATCAGTTCATATTTTAGAAGTTTCATGAATATGTCTGAACTTTGTTTGAAACTCAAAACTTACTGCATATTTCTTCAAATCCCTACCTTGTAATTCGATAATTCGTTAACATTAATAGCAACACCAGCTCATGTTTGAAAATTCTGCTTGTAGGAATACAGATGATTAGTATTAATGCATTAATATATTTGTAGAAAATCTTAAAAGTTTGGGGTTTCTTTTCTCTTTCTCCTTCTCTTTCCCTGCATGTGCTACTATATTGATCCTCAAACTTGAATGAATTCCCTACTGTGCTTTATGCTCCCTGTGTTCATGCCTAAGTTGAAACTACTAACTTCTGAGCTCCTGGATCCGAATGCATCTGTTGACTGTTTTATACATATCAAATGAAAACTGTGTGTCTACCAATTTTGCTGTAAAGGAAACCCAGCTCTTATAGGAGCTATAGCAAATTCTATCAGAATCCCAGTCTGGACAACTGGACACACAAATGTAGTGGAGCATATAGTCACAGGTGAGTTTGAGCAAAGCTGAAGTACTGTGAATAACTGCTTAGTATTTCCAGAACTTCTGTTTATCGCCTGTGCAAAGTCAATATCAGCATCTAATCCTTCAATACTCAGGGATTAGAAAGATGCATCTAGAAAATATAGCGTTGTAACTGAATATTTTCTTTATGTATGCATAAGTATTTACCAGTTAAGAAACTAGAGATCACCACAAGAAGAGGTTTTAGAAGACTGATAAATCAGATCAGCCTCAATTTTTAAAGATACTTTCACTAGATTCATTCATTTGTAACACATTTGGTGTTAATGGTCAATCACTATAATGGCTTATGACTAAACCTGCTAGTCTTTAACACTTACTTTGCTAATTAGCTGTGACTATGTATTACCGTGGACATGATGCTATGTAGTGCTGATGGCCACAGCCTTCGGTGATGCTTGATCTCCCAGGTGAAGGTGACCAGATTTGAGAGCTCTTTGATGAAGTCAGTAAAAAAGCAGACATCTTCCCAGATTTTCTTTGCACATTCATGTGGCTTTATACTACTCTTTCCTCTCCCACTGGGGGTAGATGGTGGATCTTATCTGCTCCCAGGCTCCCTTTCTTGTTCTGGATTTTAGTAATCTTATTTTTTTGCTAAATGGACACAGTGTCCTTCCTATTTGCTGTCCCTTATGCTTATCTTATTCTCTCTTCTGTCTCTTGCAAACTCTCTTACTTGTGTGGAAGGTGTTTACATGCTCTCCCACACCTTTTAAGTGCAACTACACAAATCCTTGCTTGCCCACTTAGTACTCATATTGGTCATATACCAATTTTATACACTCTTACATATTGTGTTTTACCATGCCACAATGCTGTTACAAAATCATAGAATCTTAGAATCATAGAATGGTTTGGGTTGGAAAGGACCTTAAGATTGTCTAGTTCCAGCTCCCTGCCCTGGGCATGAATGCCTCACACTAGACCATGTTGCCCAAGACTCTGTCCAGCCTGGCCTTGAACACTGCCAGAAATGGAGCATTTACCACTTCTTTAAACAAAAAATACACGCTACTGCTGTTTACAGTATTTTATTATGCCTATAACTTGATTCAAGACAAGCTAAGTGTAACCACATTCTTATTAATAGAAATCTAATTTATATGTGTCACAGACCTCTGTTCTGGCTACAACAGCTCCTATCCAAGCTCTCTTTATTTCTGTACTTGAAGACTGCAATACTGTTTTTTTACCTGCCTCAACAAAGATTGTAATTTGTACTGTCATCCATCCAAAATGTTCTTACCAGGAACTTTTTTTCCTCATCTTTTCAAACAATTTCCCTTTTATGTCCTCCTAACTGCTGAATGCCCTGCTCTTTTTCATTAAGTTGAAGCTGGGTGCTTCAATTTTCCAGGCTTTTTGCACGTACCCTTATCCCATGCTCACTCAGTAAATAAAGGACAGCTTCCTGCTCCAATATTCTCTTATAGACATAACCTTCCATGCAGTAGATAGATTTTCAAACATGTCTTTTCTTATTTATCCTCACACTTTCCCCTTGGCTAACAGAAGCTCCCATAAGAGTAGGGATTTAGGCACAGTTTTGTCCTCAAAACCATGGTTATTCTGTGACACCTACAAAAGACTTAAGTTATGAAACTGGAGTAGCTGCAGGACTATTACTTCTAATTATTACCCATTGTTTTTAACTGATATGCTCTTTCTTTTTTGTTCTTTTTCTGTCTTCAACTATGAACCCGAGATTCACATGGAAAAGCCCTTACACCTGAGAATGCTGCGTTGCCCTTATAGTTTTTCTAATGAAGCATTAGTCCAAGATTTTTGACACTGTCTCAGTAAAAATAATAAGTAAAAATAGCAGATATATATATGGAAAACTATACTGTTATAATGACATAGAAATATGAATAAATAAGGTGATAATCTTACAAGTGGAACGTTATTCCTATTGCTTAGGAAGACAAACTTAACTTTAGGCATCAACTAATTAAGCTTTCGCCCATCACAGCAATGTGTTAATCTGCCATAGAAGTGCTATTACAGTCCTTCCAGCACAGTCTGGTGAAATCTGTGAATAGATGGTTGTCACTGCCACGGTACTCTGACCTAGAAGCACAAGTTCTTTTTGTCAGGTGAACTGGGAAGGTACAGAGGTGTAAAAGCAGCGGATCCGGTATTATTTACTATTTGATAAAGCATCTTCTTGCTGAAAATCTACTTTCTGGTGTGTACAGAAAAAGATAATGACAAAAGAAGGAAAAAAAAAAAGCCAGGAAATTAATAGAGGGAGCAGTGAAAGCTTCCTTTCAGCTTAGCCAAGCTTATTGAATTTTATGAATGAAGCCTCCACAGTTTTTCTTTCTTTCAATTTCTGTGCTTACAGCAGGGTTAACAGGTGGGATGTTCCTAGTGGATAAAGTCTTGTCCTGAAAGGATGCTGAGAAACAAGGGGCCTTTCTGAATTTCTGTTTTTCTTTATCTCTTCCTTTACCAAATCTTGTGTTACTTTGTAATTGTCTCTTATTTCCTACATGCATAGTATGTATGCAAGAAGTTAATGAGATTACTATTTTTCTTAATCACAAGAGTGTTTGCAAGAACAAGAATGAGCATTAAAAACCTCAGTCTTTCTGTGTCCTGGTTTAAATTTTATCTAAAACATAATCTATGCTTTATGAGGTGATATTTTATTCAGAACTCGTGTCTAGAAGAGTTCATTAGGGTTTTAGTACAAGAGCTGCATTGGAATAGATGGAGACAGACCTTCTTTAGAAGTGAGTTTAAATGTTATGGGTTTTATTTATTAATATTACCCCAAATTTTCTGGTAGAATAACTGTGTCAAAACAGCAGAAGTGTTTCAGTCTGCAGCATTCTAAACTGCATTTCATGTAATGAACTTGAAAGCTTTTCGAATTTGTAACTCAACAATGTGTTGTGTTCTTACGGGTTTAATAATAATAATAGTAATAATAACAGTGATCCCTCAGTTGGTTTTGTATTGAACAAGATTGCATAGATTAGGAATGAGACTTAGCTAATTAAAGTACTTTGAGAACGGTGCAGGGCTGTATTCTTGACCTCACTAACAAAGCCAGACAGAAATACAAAGCTTTGCTATCTAATTGCTATTTTTCCTTTATTACCTCTTCCTTCCTAATCTGTTCCTTGTTTTTTTCTCCTTGTTTTTAAACTGATCTCCACAGCTTTCATATAAAAACTTCACCTCTAAGCATTGTAACTATGCCTCTTGTATTACAAAAAGCCTGGTGTTATCCTCAGGGTTACACACTTCACAGTACTCCCACAAAGCTGTCCACATGGTGTGTAACCCTGCATCCCAGCTACAGCCACTATTTTTTCCTTCTCACTGATTCTCCATTCATTATATTAGGTTGCCTGACATTTCAGATACCCAGCATCTGGTTCAGAGTGGAGCATAAGAAATCATTGTGTAAATAATTGTTCTTATTTTAAGGAAAACAATGATTTTGATATCAAAAATGCAGCCCTCGTACATCAAATGGTGCATGAAGGAAAAGAAGCACTGTTAAAGCAGCTGAATTGGAAGAAAACTCATATAAACCAGCAGCTGCAGCATTTTGAGATCTACCAATTATATAGGCCATATTTGTTTTATTAAATTGCCTTTCCCTGAAGTCTCCTTTTTTCCAGTTCTCTTCAGTATGTCTTCTGAGCAAAGCTCTCAGCACTTCACAGTGCTATTTGATAGGGTCAGACTTTTAAAGACAGCTCCACGGTGATCTCCCAGATCTGAGATTCAGAAAAGAGAATGAACTAATCTAATCTCACCTCTACTACAGCACAGAGAACCAAAAAGAATGCAGTGATGACATTCATAGCTGTAAATTAAACAGTACCTTGGAATGTTCCCAGGCAATGGGTCTTAACTCTCAGTATTGTTAAACTAGAACTGTCCCTCAAGTGATTTTGTGCTGTGCTAACTGGTATATTCCCAGAAAAGTTTCTGGGCCTTCCTCAGGTGATAGCAAAAACCCATTCTGTTTTTCAGTTTCCTAACTGATCTGGTTAAGTAATTCTTTTACAGAGGTTGCCTTCCACCCCATTTAGATATAGACTTTAGTGCTTAATATCTTCTATTTATATTGCATTTTGTTTTGACTTTTCCTAGTCTGAATCTCTCTGACATTAAAGTCCTTTCCTCTGTGTGAAAAGATGTAAACTTTAACAGTGAATGAAACATAGAAATGAAAAAATATAGCTCAAATATCCATATTCTGACATCTATAGTTGTTCAGCTCGAGAAGGAAGTCACCAAGGGGGATTTGGCAGCTCGGCCATTTGAAACTTTTAGAATTAGTTTGGATAAAATAGTAGAGCTTGCACTGATGGTAAAAGCCCTCCAGTTTCAGAGTGAGCTTAATGAGCAGTCTCTTAGGTCTGTATTACACGGGTATTATTATTCTCCCACAGAAAATTATTTGTTCCAGTATAGCATTTCAAAAGTAAAGTTGCTGCTGAACTTAATAAATGTTTGTAAGTAGAGTTATAACAATATTAACTCTTAAGTTTTTGCTTTTTTCTGCATCAACTATTTTCAAAGGTTTCTTTTGTCACCTATTAGCTCTCGGAAGCAAATCTTGAACAGCACAAAGTTGTACAAAGTGTAGAAATAACATGAAATGTCGTCTTATTAAACAGAGCCAAGGAGCTTTGACCTCTCAAATCACTTAGCTGAGGGAGCTGTTACAACTTTGATTTTTCTGTCATTTAACTTCTTTACTAGATCTGTATCACCTCTTGTTGTCGCTTTGAGCAAGCTGATCAGTCAGGTGGGTGACTGAAGGTTGAGTAGAATTCTTCATTGAAGCATGAATGTCATGCCTGGGAAAAAACACAAAGGGTACTGGAAATTTAAAAGAACTCCTTTGAAAATGTGTTTGTTTCACAAGAAATTTTTCTGCTAATAATATTCAGTGAATTCCTACGTGCACCTTAATAACATCCCCTAAATATAGATCTATGTTATATACAGGTAACAATAGAGATAAGTAGGCAAAGGGAGCTGTATGCATGTTTGAATCTCATCTCACTGAAATGTAAATGGTTTCATGATGTGGTATATAATGCATCAAATTTGTGTTCTAAAAATGTAATATCAGGGAATAATGAACTTAAATCCTCTGAATTTTTTGAGGCATAACTTGGGAATCTCAAGCTCATTATGTTTTCATCACTTATGTTAATAACAGTTGCTCTGAATCAAACACTTTGGTATTAGAGGTGGATTCTGAAATGTGCTCAGAATAGTTACATGTGCATAAATATATGCATACAGATATATAGACACTACATCTGTCTGCAGCTACCTCTGAGGTTGCAATCCCTGCTGTTAATTAGATTGGAAACACCCATTTTTTTTTAGTGCATGACTGAAACAGTCTAATTTCATGTCTGTGAGTGGAAGGTAATGGTTCTGCTATGAGGGCCTCAACACCCTTCTAAACTGTGGATAAGCAATGATGATATGTATTGTATAGTCATTGTAAATCTACTGAACTCTCTACTCAATCCACTCCAGATATGGGTCTTTTGAGCACTTAGTAATGACTAAGGACAGATTAAATATTGACACTTGCAAAGGTTCTTTTATATATCACTGCAGAGATGTCTTAGATGCTTGTAAAGCAGCTGCTTATCCACTTTGTACCAGTTTTTGCTCTGAGAAGCTGTAGTAAGTGTTTCAACAGCTGCTTCATGAGCAGCCAAGATAAAGGGGCACAGAACTCCCATGGAAGAGCAGGACAGACAGGAATGGGAAAACATCTGTATTATTTTAAATCATTCCTGCAAATGAAGTTTCAAATCTGGCAGTAGTTTAGCTTTAGACTTTGCATTTTAACTCACTCTGCTATCACATATGAAATTTAGAAATGCCTTCTCAATATTAGCAGTGTTATTTCATGTTAACTATGTCAAGAACTCACCCTTCTTCTATAATAATGGCCATAGTTTATAGCTTATTTTTATACAGATTTGTTCACTGACTCTCACTAAACAAACTTTCACTTCATCAGGCTCCTAGTTCAGACCCTGGCATATCAGTAAGGATTGCAGCTAACCCATGTGTACAGGGTTATCCATCTTACCAAACTGTTTTCAAAATTACACCATACATTTATCACTGTTACCTCCAGAGGTAAAAGAAAACTGCATCTTCTTAGAAATAATTCTATGTAAACTACTCAAAAAAGATTAGGTTTTCTTACTGGCTCTAGTATTTCGTGTTTTGTTTTTGTTCTTTGTGTGTGGTGACAGCCAGATCTATACCCACTACTTAGTCAACAGACTCGGTCACTCTGAACACAAGGCAGCTAGACAGACTAGCTAGACTTGTCACTTATTTCTCCATCTCGTTTCATTTATTGCTCCAGGAGCCACTTAAACCTGTCATATGAGAAAGCATAAACTAACTTCAGTCAAGTATTGGCTCCACAATATTCTTCTGGCATAGGCACATGGAGTACAGCTTGGTTTTTGGAAGAAGACATCTCCCATCTGTGTAATGTGTCAGTTCTGAAGCCACTTAATGAGTAAATAACAGCAACAACAATAATAATCATATAATGTTATTATTACATGTAATATTGTTTATTTAAGCATCTAGGGGACCAGCCTTCATGATGAAGTATCCCAAGGAGCCCTTCTCCTACTAAGCCGAGTAAAAGCATTATCCAACCTCACATGGAGATGCCAGCTAGTGTTCAATCAGAAAATTGAGTCATGATAATTGTTGGAAAAGAAAGATGACTTAATCACCCTACTGTGATCAGCAGTAGCAAACCTGGACACAGTCATTGCTTTTTTCTGACTGAGGCACTTCCATACAGGTACATACAGAGCACTCAGACTAGTGGAAGATGCTCCTTGGCAATGCATATTGTCTAACTACGACGACCTTTGGGACAAAGGCAGAATTTAAGCTTGTTGTGTATCCATATTCAAAGAGTTAGCATTAATGGTTGGTTACCAGAATATGCTGAGTGATGTTCCATTAAGGTTTTTTTTCTGGGCCTGATATTACTTGATTATTTCATTAATAACCTGATTGAAAAATTATAGGGTATGCTTGTTAAGTTTTCAGCTGACACAAGATGAAAGGCACTTTGAGTGTGTTGGATGATAGGATTATAATTCAAAATTATCCTGATAAACTGGAGAAATGGCCTGAAAAATAAGGATGTTATATATAGAAGTGCAGCATACCAGCATACTACATGTAGTAGTTGCACAACTCTAACATAGGAAAAAAATGGCAGTGGAGCATGGTTCCTTGGGAAATGACCTAAGGATTACAGTGAATTGAAGGTGAAAATGAGGGACAATGTCTTTTGCAAAAAAAGGACAAATGTTATGGAACTGCCTATAAAAATGATCACACTCTGCTCGTGCTGTGGGCATAAATCTACAGATTAAAACATCTAATATAGGTGTCTAGCTCTGTCTTCACATTCACTGCATTCTTATGCTCCCATTATTAAGAATAGATACCTAGCTGCTACTGTCAATATGAATGATTTAGTACATGCTAAAAGACACCTACTGTCAAATCTGAAACTAAATCTCACTGATAAATTAATCTTTCTCTCTCCACAGTAAGGAAAAAAAAATCAGTTGGAATATTATAGCTAGTTTTGGTCCTCACATTTCAAGAAAAATGTGGGTCCATTGCAGAGAGAATTGAGGATATCATGAAGAATGATTGAACTAGAAAATAAAACCATTGATGAAAGCTGAGGAAACTGAAGTTATAAAATGAATGATTTATAAAATATATAAAAAGATTCCTCAGATACACAGAATATTCTTAACAGGGAAGAGATTAGTTTTTCCTCCATACTTCCTAGAATAAGAAACAATGTGGTCAGGATAATCTACCCGGGGTATTAATTGGCTTGGCTGCTGTAGAGTGTCCAGAATTGAAGATGCATTTATTCTCTGTCACAAATGATGTAGATATAATCCTGCCTTGAAAAAGGGATGGACTTGAAATGTCTTTAGAATGCCCCAAAATATAGAATGATACAATTCCAATTCACAGCCTTGCAACACAAATGATGCAGATTTTCATCAAAGATCCTTTAAATAACTTGCTTGCATCCTAATGTGGATCATGTGAGAGCTATGAGAAAAATGTAATTTTTAATTTTTTCACAAAGCCTTTTCTATTATTTTAACTTCAATACCTAAAGCATCAGGGGTTTTATTCTGTATTTTGTTAAAGATCATGGCCTGTATGTGTGCTGACACATTTCATGCAGGAAATACAGTGTTGTCTTAGACAACTGTAGGTATATCGCTGTTGTACTGCCCAATAGTTTAGGAGATGTAGCATGCTGTGACTTATGGAAGGTGCTGATAGCATTTAGGTAGAAGAGATGCTCTCACTAAGATGCAACTTGATGGAAAATTCAAACTCAGGGTCACTCTTTAGACATACAAGTTCTTTAATGACTCAGAGACCAACAAATAGACCAAACTTAGCTACAAAACAGGGCATTAAACTATGTAGAATTTTATATTCAAGCATAAGAACTTCTTTTTATTGTTGGATCAATGGCATAGCATTCAAAATTTCCCAGTATAACTACTTCACAGAAACCAGGCTGATGATTTGACTACAAATATTAAAAAGAAAAGTTATAAAGAAGAAATGTGAAATGTTCTCAGCAGGCACTGACTCATAAAGGTGCATGCTAAGTTTTCTTACCCTAGGAAATATTTGCAGTTTCAAGACAATGTCTTCCAAAATCAGGCTAACAACTTAAGCTTTCAAGATATAAGCACATACTGAAAAATGTTTTAACAGATGAAGCTTTTCTGTATTTTTTGTGCACTTTTACTGTGATTAATTGTTAGCTTATATTCCAAATTGCCATTATAAAAAGAAAAGCTGTTATTTAAATAACTTGAGAAAAGTTGTGATTAACAAAAGCAGCATAATTGCTTGGTTTAGACAAACTGGCAATTGGCAGTGAAAAGAAGTTTTCATCCTAACCCCTATCCACTTTGCTGAGGTTCGTATTGCTTGGTTGTTATAGTACCTGACAGAGTGATGTCTCAGTCCTTGGCAGGATGTACTGGGATCCTCTGCAGTACGAATGACATTGGAGTTTTTCTGTAAATGCTTCTTTCTGTGGAATTGCTCAACCTTTAAGGTAAATTATTCTCCGAATGACTTGCAGGGGGGTTGGAACTAGATGATCCTTTCTAACCCAAACCATTCTATGATCCTATGATTAATACAGCTGCATTCTCTGGACCCACAGAGTGAGTTTCTTTAGTTATTTCTCCTCTTGGTCTTTGACCCCTGCCCAGCAATTGCCAACACGCAACTAGAGCAGAAACTCTGCTGTCAGACAAGGTCTGTTTCCTGACTTTAACGATGATGAGATATTTTGGGGTAAGATCTGACTTGGATGAACATGAACTCTAAGCATCTTAATGGCTTAATCTTAGCTAGCTATACAGTTTACACTAAAAAAAGAAATATACTTTTACAATAAGAGCCTAAATAATTCAGGCAAGTTCTGTCAGCTCTAAATAGGACTCACAAAAAGACTTGTAGAAGTTGAATCTAAATTAAAAGGCACTGAGTTAATTTGGGAACTGTCCACATGCACTCTAACCTCATGGATATTTTAATTTACTTGCTCTTTGGTACTCATATCTGTGGAGACTACAAGACTTTGGGGCAAATGTGCTGTTACAAAGATATATAGAGCCATGGAGTGGGGCCAATCAATTTCTAGGTCACCTTTTGTGAAAGATTGTACTAGGAATAACAATTTTAATTCAATAAAATAAGAATTAGCAGAAATTGATGGGGCAAGAGCCATGATATTACAAGAAAGCAGCTGAGCTTCATCTCTATGCAGGTTATTAATGACACAGATCAAGAATTAACCACCCTCACATTCACAAATCAGTAGAGATTAGATATAATTTTCCTATCATAATTAACTAATCATTTGCCATTGTCATCATTGTATTTAAAAGCCCAATACACAGAATACCTCCTTTTGATTAAGCAGATATTTCTGGTTTGAATCTCTAATAATAATTATATGACATTTCCTTTTGTTATGAAAGGGCATTTGGGCAATTGAATGCACTCTGAATAGAATGAAGCTGGAATTTTCTTTCTAAAAGTAAATAAATTAAAGTTTTGCAAAGGTTAAAGCTCAAAGCTGGAAGAATCTCTCCCTCATATAATTGACCTGAAGGATAAAGATAATAAACAACAGCAGATGATGGTATTTTGATTGTTCCTTTAAGCAAAATTTATAAGAGCAGCAAAAGGATAGTTTAAAAATGCATATGCTGAACTTTTAAGGAAAGAAAACTAAGATGCACATTGCCCTAACTTCTCATATCGGAGTGTTCAAGAATGCAAAGGTAAACTGGAAAAACTTTTTGCTTTGTGAATCCTTGCCAAAACCACTCTTTGAAACAATCTGGAGTGGATTCAGGTTCGTAACTGAATGGCCTAAATAGAGGCATCTAGTGCCGCTTGACATGCCCTGGAATATCACAGGCATCTTCATGGCATTGGCAGCTACATCAGACTTACAAGAGAACCTTTTGCAAAGCAAAACATAGGTGGAACATATGCCCTGAAGATCTTTGATTGTACCAAACGTCACTGTAATATCTCCAATTCAGCTCTACACTTAAGCACTTTCTGATCTTTAAGTACATGTATGGACAAATATGTTGAGCAACAAACCAAGAAGAAAGTTACTACAATGATATTTACAGATGTTTGTCTGAAGTTTAACATGCCCATGCATCAAATGCAATCACAACTCCTCTGTAAACAGGTTTTCTATTTCTTTTAGATGTTTATCAAATGATTTTTGTGGAAGAAGTGTACTATCTGGATCATGTACAGAATTAATGAAAAATATTTACCTTTCAAGCACATAATCTTAATGTACTGATGGGTGCCTTTAGAATATAATAATCATATTAAGGATGTCAAAACCACGGTGAAACAAAACACAGGACACAGAATCCCCTATCCCAATTTAAACAGACTGGTCACAGTTCTATAGGCTTTGAACAGTGCTATGAGAAGAAGGAGGGTAGTAACAGTAATCCAATGCCCATGAAAACTAGTGAGAGCTTTTTCTTTGCTTTCCTTTACCTTTGGAGTATTTCCAAGATTTATCCTTGCAGTGGTATATATTCATACTATTGCTTTTTTAACTGTCTCCTGCCCCAGAGCCCCATTCTACTTGAAAACCTACATAAAGAGAAAAGAGCCCCTCCGTCTGAGTATACATCTCAGACTCATAAAACACTGTGACAACTCTGTCTCTTCAGACTTATATTTCTAAAACGTGGTGTTTATTGAGATTCCTCATGCAATGTCAAGGAAGAACAAGCTAAGAAAGTGAGCAACAGCCAATTTGTATTTTGAATAAAAAAGCCAATTTGTATTATACAGCTTTTGAAATGTGAATTACATATTATGGGATGAGCTAAACTGTCATCTCTGGGAAAAGAAGATTTGTATTTGTCCCTAATACATATAGTTATTTATTGATTGGCATACGTACTTGATTTCTCTTTACTTTTCATTTTCTTATCACCTTTGATTCCAATTATTCTGCCATCATTCAAACTGTGGCTAGGAATACAGACAGGTATAAGCAAGACCAAAGTTCATTTAGCATCTAGCTTTGGAAATAAATGTTAATAATGCCAATTTAAACTGCTACAGCTAATGATTAGCATTTAAGTGACAACACCAAGATGGGCTTACATTGTGAAAGCACCTGTATGGAATATGACACCTCTTTTTAAACAACTCATCACAGACCAGTAAATCCCCTTTCAGCTTATGAGAACCCACACTATTACAAGCTTGCAGACATGAATACATTTTTATGTACTTTTGCTAGTTTGATTTTCAATATTTTGGGGGTGGAGGAAGTCAAATTGTAGTGAATTGTCTTTTCCTGTCAGATCGTTTTACTGAAAGCTACTGATAATGCCTCAGTTTTAGACCCTGTCAACATTAACTCCTAATTGCCTCTCAGAACCATTTTATCCCTAATGAACTGTTTCAGGACTTATGTTCCTATTATTAATAATAATAATAATAAAATAAATCTGAACCAATGTTAAAAATAGAGCAAAATGAGCTAAAATGAGGACTAATATGACATGAGAACTGTCTCAGAGCATGTATAAGTTCTTCGTGTGTAGCCTGTACCCTGCACAAAGGGCTCCCATTCCTTTTTCTGAGTGACCTGAATGCAAACAGCCAGTATTACCCATTTAAAAATGCATATTTCCATCGCTACTGGGTTTGCAAGAAAAGCATATTTTGAAATGAAAGACCAACCTATCTCCAAACCCCTGTTTTTCAAAGAATCAAATACACTGTTATTAGAAGCAATTTTTGCAGATGTTGAGACAACACAGTGGCAGAAAACAAAAGCTAATAGGTACTCTTTCAAAATCAATATTGGAGAATTGTTTCAGTAAAGTGTCCCCCAGCTTTCAGGGTAAAAAATCACCTGTGTTGAGCTGCCAAAATAATAAATTGAAACAGAAGCTGTGACCAGTAAGCAACAAAGCTGTTAGCAGGGGGTGACAGAAGCACTTTAACACAGGCATTGATTCAAATGATAGCTTTGACTTGTAACTGCAGATTGCACCCTAATAATTTATCACAGACAGGGCATAAAATGTTTCAATGGCCCTTGATGGTCTATGTGAAGGCACTGTAGCACCTTGGAAAAATGCTGATGGAAAATACTGAGTTTATAGATTAATTTTGCTATGCATAAAGGCAAAGATGGTTATCAGATGAGAATGCTAAGTAGGGAACAGGTGAAAAAGGAGTTTGTAAGTACAAATGAGTAAGGAGAAAGCAACTTTTAATTCCAGTTATTTCTTGATCAAAAAAAAAGAATTTTTAGGACCAACAGCAACTTAAATTATATGACAATTAGATATCCCATATATAACAAAGTTCCCTCATGTTTCACCTACAGGGAAAGATGGAAAGATGCTCCAGCCCACACTAGAACATTTCTTTTACAGTTGCATAGCTCTAGAAGATATTCTTCTCTATACAGATTTGTTAAAATAATGGAAATTGATTGAGATTGAATATAATTTATTTCAGTGATACATATAGATGTAGATATGTCTTACTTTACAAATAAAAAAAGCCTCAATAGCTTTTGAAATACTGATTAATTCATTTGAAGGATAATGTGATGAGACAATTCAAATTTTCTCAAGTATGAGATGTGAATGCCTTTGATGACACAGGTCTGGGTGCAATGCAACAACACAAAACTGGAATGCAGCCATTTAAGCACTGACTGGGATTTCCTAAAATTCCTAGATAGGTAATCTAGAAAGATAATTCTGGCAATTTCCTATAAAGTCAATTTACGTACCCTCCAAGTTCAGCAGTAGAAGAAGAACATTGTACACCCAAAATGATATTTAAACAAGTGAGAAGGCCAAAATCACCAAGATACGTCAAATATTTGTTTATTTACAGATACCTAGGTTTATTTCAAATGCATTTATCTAGCTGTGCATTTGATAAAGTGTCATTTAAAGGGACAGTTCTGGAGCACAATCTCTACCATTTGAATGCACAAGTTGTTCCAAATTAACACTCATCTAACAAAAAGTTAGTCGATGGTTTAACTGCACCGTAACTGCACCAAATAACTTTAACAGAAGTCATGGTGCTAGACTAAAGCATGTGTTTGCAGGAGAATAGTTTAAATATGCACCTCTGTAAGATGCTGATCTGTGATAAACCATAAATGGGATCTTTTCTTTGGAATGAATTTGGCTCTTGAAAGACATAGAATTCTGCACCCTAAAAAAGGATGTGACACCTGTAAAATACCTTAAACTTAACCCTTTTTTTTCATGTATGAATTCAATAGAACCAAATTCAATGCTAAATTTAATCAAGCTTGTTTAAAACTCTAAATCTCCAAATATGTAATTGCAACTCCCAAAAGAAATGCAGTCATAGCTTATACGAGCCAGTTTCCTGTGTACTGCTCGTCACTGCTCTGACCTTTAGTATTGTCAATCAAGTCTACCAAACCTGACAGTAGTGTCTGCATCTTAAAGGCTGTGTCTACACTATGAGAGCAAGAACTGAGTATACACAAGCCCATGAGCATTTTACCTTCTTTTCAAAATTCATATATGGACATTTAAATATGCAAGAAAAATGAACTCAAGGTTTAAGAGTCCAAGAAATCTGCCAGTTTGGATGACTATAATGTTAGACAACTGCAACAATAGAGCTGTTCTACAATGTAAGCAGAACCAAAGCTCCTACAAAGTCTGGAGAAACCAGGTAGCCTTATATATTTTCCAGTGTAAATAGAAGATTTCACTGAGAACTTAAACTTCATTTGACAGGGAATTCTGCATACCAAAAAATTTCTTTTGAGTGCCCTAACTAAGAACAGATCTTATTGAAAAGCAAAGCAGCCAAGTAGTCAATCAAAAGCCAGAAACAGATAAGAATCCAGGAGTCACTGAAATAATTGATAAGTCATCATAAGTTCCCTGATGTTACCATTAATGCATTTGTAGATCCTTTCATTGTGCCTTTACCTTTCTTTTCCTTTCTTTTTTTTTTCTTCTACTGCATTTAAAATAGGTCTTCAGTTTGTAAAAAAATTTACATTTTAGTTAAAAAAAAAATAAAAGTAAAATTAAAAAAAAATCTCGGTGCCTACAGAACTAGTTCAATGTAAACCTAATTTAATATGGGCAGCAGTTTATTTTCATGCGGGTTATTTAAAGAGAATCCTGAGTTCTTTATTGTTCCCAAAGTTTACCCTCGATGCAGTTCCTTTATCTTCTTTGCAGAATTCTTGCAAAATATACTTTGCAAGTAATATATTTTTACTTCTTTTTTCTATCCTCCTTTGCTTAGTTGCATCTAATTCATTTTCCTGCTTCCGTTGCTCTTGTTCTGCTTGTATATTTGTTCTTAGACACACTCTGTGAACACTGGAATCATCTCCATCCTTGTAGCGTTGTCATAGATACACACAGAACCATTTATTGTTGAAGAAACGTAGAGAAATAGTTGCCCAGTGTTCTGCTCTTTCCTGTTTATCTTTTAATTCACAATGGGCCAATCGGTCATCAATGGCTCGCTCCCATCTAGCCCATCACCTCTGCTAATGAGGGGAACATCTGTGCAACTGGCAGATATGGCCCGAACAAGACAGGACTCGTTATATTCCTGCTCAGAGACCAGTCAGAAAGCCAGGGTGTATCTGTCCCTTTGAAAGGGCAGAGGGGCATTCACTCCTCTTATAACTCGTGCCTAAACCTGAAGCTACTGAGTTTATTCTTTTGAAACCTTTGTATTTTTCATTATCTTCAGAGGGCTGGAATTCAAGACCCTGGAGCTCTGCCACCCTCTGTTGTCTCTGTTGGAACTATTGTCCTGCAGAAAAGACTTCAGTGCTCATTTTTCTCAAAAGCAGCAAGAGCTTTAGTGGTTAGAGCCTTTCTCTTCTACTCTAGCTGGCATTGCCCCAGGTCCCCAGCTCAGCTGCAACGGCAGAATTTATTTTATCTGGTGCCTGTTGCAAGTTTGTTTTGTCCATTCAGCCTGTATATTGTACATGTTTGGAATAAATACATATTGTGTACATCACAACAATACAGTTGTGATGATGATGATTATTATAACTATTATTATTACTATGTGTATGTAGAAAATACAATACAGTATTGCCATAACAGAAATTAAGGCCGTAGAAACTCATGTTAGCATTTGCAAAAGATCCTTTGCACTGCTGCACAAAATGAGCCTTGTATTATATTTACGAACAAACCTCCAACAAAGCCTATCCTGTCAATTACTGTGACTGGCAATGCATCAT
This sequence comes from Coracopsis vasa, assembly GCA_026283785.1. Classification (NCBI taxonomy): domain Eukaryota; kingdom Metazoa; phylum Chordata; class Aves; order Psittaciformes; family Psittacidae; genus Coracopsis; species Coracopsis vasa. The sequence goes on from JANHGB010022576.1 coordinate 17,800, forward strand.
AGCTGAGTAAATTCAGCCTAAATGTGAGTCAGAGGAACAAAAAATCCCTTTGTAGAATGTATAAAGCCACTGAGAAATAGTATCAAGTGTAACTCCTGATTCTATTGGACATGATGGGAATTTTAACATTGACTTCCATTACAGCCCAGGTTTTCACCATTTATTGCTAAAAGTAATTTAATCTTATTTGGAGAATGTCTTCATAGTGAAAGAAGTATAAAGAGATTTCTGTATCACGGCAGACTGTGATTTCCTTTCAGATAAATTTCTAACCTTCTCCCAAAATTTCAGTTCAAAGTATTCCAGTTTTATAGCTTTATCACATACGTAGGCTGAAGCTTAAGCATGCAGGCAGAGAAGTCTCTCAAGTTGCCAGAAACTCAGTGACTGCTCTACGGAAACAAGATTGTCATTTGTTTTTAAACCCCTGAAGGACTGCCTTTCATGTGCATTTTGAATAACTAACTGCTGTTTCCCTGTGAGCTGGGATTGACTGGAGTCCTTAGATAAAAGTGTTTTGCCCAACTTCTGAGGTAAGTATCCTGTAGCAGCTGAACACCAGCCTCCAGGAAGAGATGCTATAGAAAAGGTTCTCACTATGGAGCCTCTCTACAGCATCTATATATAGCTTGGAAAGATTGCTGCAAATGAATAGTGCTATAGAATTGTGAAATATAAATAATCATCATAATTAATGTGCTGTGCTCTTGCTGCAGCTCTCAGTTCAAAAGCTTATCTCATTTTGGATATTTCTGTATCCCACATTGTCCTCTATATTATTCCCTTACTGCTCTGGTGAAGTATTTGACTTTGTTCAGAACTGAAACTGAATACTGTGCTGCATTCTCTCACCAAATTCATTTAAAGGGACAAATCAGAAAGTTTTGATTAAATAAAGCTATTATCAAATAAATACATATCTTACATTTGCTTGTGAACAGTGAACTATTCCTTAGCCATTTTCAAAACCACTTTGTATAGAAAGGTCAGGATTCCTCCCCACAACCACCTTTTATAGATAGGGAAACTGAGATAAAGTGAATTTCTGAAGTTCTCTGGCAGTGACAGTTTGGGAACAGAGTACAAAGGACGAGTTTTCAGAGCTTTTTGAAGTTGCAGCAGTTATTCAGCTCAATAGGGGCTTTTGGACACACTGGACACCTTGAATTCATGTGCTTTCAATGCTCTTTATCTGCCTTAGTATGGATGAGAGGAGTCATGCTGTTTAATTCCACTGAGCTGAAATTCATGGCATTAATGTTTGATTCAGACCCAGCACTTGAACATATTCTTATCACAGTGACCTCCACTTATGTTCTTGGAGCTAAGAATGTGCCTACACTGAGGGTTTAGTACCCAGGAAGCACAATTTCGTTTCACCTTGTGCATCACCCCATCTAATATATTGCCCTGAGAAGGCAAAGGGATGGGAGATACAAAGATGTTTTCTTAAATCCGTGTGGGAGTATAATCAGTCACCCATGTACATGCAAAAAATGGCAGTTTTTCAATTCTACCCATAACTCACCTACTCAAGAGGGCATTTTGGTTTTGGCAGAAGTTATTATCTTCTTCATCATAAATTCCCCTTCTACAAAAAAGGGCTTTAAAATCAAGCTGTTGGTGTTATTTCATGCCAGCTACATTTACCTAGTTCAATTTAATACATTTTTTTCCTGCAGTACTCTGCCCAAAACCACTCTCCCTTTTGCCATTGATTGCTATGGCAACCAGAGAAACTGGGAAGATGATGTCAATATCTACATTCATGAAGAGGAATACCTGGGTTATCGTTTGAGCCAGGTTCTCACAACAAAGACGTGTGCTTTGCTGCTGAGGTGTAAGAGCACAGGATGAACAGCAGAAAAATCCTGGGAATAGGCTGTGATTTGAACTCAACTCCTAGAATTAGAAACCCTTAGCAATTAGAAGTGGGCTGAATTACCTGACCAGCCTCAACAAGCTTATTAGCTAAGAATAAGTGTAAAGCTCATGAGATGGTAGAAGAGGAGGTGGAGTGAGCCCTGGAAAGCAGCAGTCTCTCATCAAAGGTCTGGATGCAGCAGGACAATGGTCACTGAATATTCTCAAATGTTTAAGATGTGGAAGATACTGATCCAAAGGTGGAAGGGAAAAGTGCAAAAGATCCACTTTAGGTACCTCAATAACTTGTTTGTTATGCTTTAATTCTTAAATATGTTTTCACATCTCGCTTCTTTGTTTCATGTTCTCTCCTCTATTAGCTTTGAAACTTCAGATACTACATAGAAAATAGCAAGTCCTTTTTTGTTGTTGCATTTCAAATTTGTTCCATAAAATTAACACCTATTTGTCTGCAAGTGGGGACAAAGAAAGCATTTCCTAAGGAATTTCCCCCCTAATGAATGGGGAAATCAAGGATGTATAAATGATGTAATGTGAAAGCTTTTACAAAGAAACCCAAAAAAACAACAAGCATCAAAACAGCTTATTGTGGCCACTTCTGTTTAAAACCTTCATTAATGATGTCAGTACAAAAGATTCCACAGTGACACAAAGTCAGGAAACATTGTCAATACAGAGGAAGATTCAGAGAGAAAACAATGACCGCAAAGTTAGACTACAGTGAAGTGAAAAAGTTAAGTAATAGAAAATGTAAGGTTCTGCTACTGGGGACTAATAAGAACTTCTGGTAGTAGCTGGGAGCTTAATATACAGATAAGGTGACAAGGATCTGGATGTACTTGTTAATCACAGGATGACTGTGAGTCATTAGTGTAACACGAATCATGAAAAACACTTAATGGGATTAAAGGATGGCTCAGAAAAAGCAGTGCCAGTGGAGATGGAAAATCATTGTATTTATTGAGCATCTCTGGTAAAACTTTGTCAGGAATAGTGGATACAGTTCAGAAAAGATTATCCCAAGATGAAGTAAATAAAGAGAAACCTTCTGGATAATTAAGTGTATTAAATACTTCAATTAAAAAAAAAAGGCCAGAAAAGATTTTCAGCCAAACAAATACAAGCTCTGTTTGTGTGCACATTGGGATTGGACAGGAAGCACTGAGAGGTAAGAAAAACTGTGCTGTGGTGAAGACTGGAATAGCAGACCGTAATATTAGCTCAGAATAAAAATAATGGGAATTTCTGGCTATTCAAGTCCTGAGGTTCTGAATCAAATTTATAATTGGAGGGAAGGGGTTAAAAAATCATTTGAGATGTATTAATCCTCTGTCAGATGTAGTAAGATATTTGACTACCACTGAACTCTGTGATTGTTAAGTGGTCATATACATTTAAGTGAAGCTCTATGCACATTTATGTGAAAGAGCCTCTAATTGGCCCAATAGATATTTTTAAGTAGCATCTTCCTAAGAGAGTCATATAAAATACCTGTATAAAGCTAAGCTGAGTATTTCCACACTACAACTGAGTAGTGCAGACATAAACACATAAATGTATATCTACATTAGGAATCAGTGCAGTGCAGTAGATTATGTCGGTAGATTGAAGTGGTTGCTGCTGAGGTTCCCTGTGTCTCTCATGCAGGGAATGTGAGGAATTGCTTTGTCTTAAATATAGCCTGATTGGCTGGATCAGACATCCCACTGAACATCCCACTGCATGTATGGTGTTAAAGGTTCACATAAGGAACCATCCCATAGACATCTTCTTTCTTTCTTTCAGCCCAGTCGAGGCAGCCCTGCAGTTTTCACATCCATCTACACACAGCTGATATTAACTTGTCATTGTCTGTCTGAAGACAATAGAGAGATACAAAACAAAATCAAACAAACAAAACCAGCATTTTCTGAACCAAATTGCACCTTTGGACATAGCATAAGTCAGTTATAGCGGACTTTTTGTTGCATTTATAAGCGGTGGGCTTCATTATCAGAAATGGAGAAGGGAAGGATATGCCAAACTTTCAAGGTTTCTATGCCTTTGAACATGAGACAGAACACTTCTTAAGAGCCTACTTCAGTCAAAATCAGGTGTCTCCTGGGGAAAAGAGAAGCATATCATTCAGATAAGCTACCTTTCATTTAATGTTTATGATGTTTTCCTTGACAGTTGCTGAGACAAGCTAGGATCAAGCTGAGGAGGGGAGTTCTATTCCAATTGCTTGTCAGTTCTTTACCTGACTCTACCGTCTGGTCCTTTTTCTGAGAGCAAGAGTGTGTTCAGCCTGGCTCCATCCACGTACAAACAAACTAACTGTATGACTCCATACTCATGCTGCCTGGGACTTAGGACAGCTATGAGCATGCACTGCACCATTTCAAGCTCACCTAGTTTCTGTCTCGGTAGAGGAATCGCAGCTGTTTCAGTGACGATGACTAAAAATAGCATGCAGACTGAAAATAATCAATGTAAATATTGTTATAGATATAGATACCTTAATAGATACTTGTATAGCTATCTAGGTTTACAGGTATACAGGTATATAGGTATATATAAAGATTATATATCACAATAAAGTTGGAAGATTCAGAGTCTCATTGTTATGAGACCTCACAGAGAAAATAAGGACCTTAGAGTGATGTGGTTATGCCATAATGAAAACAACAAAACCACAAAGAAATGGTCCAGATCCTCACATCTAGTGAGGGGCTGAACTGAGAATAGAACTGCAACCTGCAGATCCTATCCTCCTTCTGGGTAGCTGGTTCCTCTTCCCCCTCCTTTTTCTTTTGACTCTTCACCATAACAAGAAAGGAAGATTTAAATCTACATTTAAGATTTACAGAAGGAAAAAAGGTCTTCTGAATAAACATAATTTAACTGCAATTTTCTTCTTTAGCTCTGAAGGCTTGTGCTGAAGACTCACATTTCCACTCTTTGTGTCATAGTGTATATTAAAAGTAGGAAATCAGTGTGAGATGTATTACTGGTTTAGGAGAATCCATGTACAATTACTTTTAAAAAATTACAACATACTTCAAACTGTAATAACTGCGCCTCTTTATAGAAATAGAGGTTATAATCCAGCCATTTAAATTCCATAACCGACTGCTTCCAGCTATTCACATGCATGAAACACTGCACAGCTTCCAAGACTTTTTAAATTTACCGTTTTCAGGCTCCTGCAGAGAGTAATTTCCTTGGAAAGTGATTTCATCTAAATAATATTTAAGTATGGAAGAAAGAATATCAACAAAGACAAATTGTCCCACATCTCAACATAATCAAATGTTCATTTATTGAACGGAGGAAAACCTGATCAACATGGAAAGAGCTGAAGTTCTCTCAAAAAGAAACTAGAAGACAGAAGCGAGGGGAAGCTCTGAAACACCACAAGTTTTGCAATGCAGACATGGGGTTGATGTACATTATTACAAGCACACACAATTATTTGGAGGAACAGAACTGAACAAAAGGCTGTTGTGATCACAGGATGCTTCATAACACTTATGGTTATAGAGACGGTAACCAGTAAGAAGATTATTGCACAGTATTTTTAATACATTTAGAGAACTGAAATCTGGTGTCCAGAGTAGCTGTGGCTCCAATCTTTGTAATATATAAGTTTTTGATCCTACCCAGGTGTTTTCCAGACATTGTGTTGCATTATATTATGTTATCACACTCTATTATCCTCAGAAAGGATTTGGGTGCTGTACATCATAAAAAGATGAACTTGAAGAGCTTGCAATTTAAATACATTTAAATTCTCAGTACTTAGCACAGAAAAGGTAGGAAACATTCTCCTTATTTTGATAGATTTGGGAATACTGATATTACTGCTACCTTTTTCTGAGCTAAGAAAAAGGAATTCATAGGCAAATGAATTATCAGACATATGGACAACATTCATTTGACACAAACTGTGGGCTTTATGTAAAGTTCCTACAAAATAGCAGTAGGATTCCTGTTTGACCTTGGAATGGCTGTTTCCAAGCTAGAAGAACCAATCCAGCTGCTGTGTTAATCACACTCATTTTCTCCTGCACTTTATTTCAAACAGTGATCTGTGAATGACTGATGCCCATAAAGCAATAAAAGGTAGCCCATGAAGTAACTGCAGGCATATATTTAAGAGGAAATAAAACTAAAGTATACTCTGCCCCCACCAAGCACATGAATTCAATCACAATGACAGGAATTTTTGAAAAAGGAAAGATACAATCTTTCAGCAATTACACACAGTTTCTTTTCTTTTCTTCTTCTTTATTGAATGCTCTGTGGTAACAACCTCAGGAGATCATTCGTGGCTTCAAAAAACCATGCAAGTTAATTTTATCAATTATTTAGCCATCAAGATTAGGGATGTACTTGTAACTGGACTGTTTTTTACAAACATTTACAAATCAGGATATTAAATGCAGTATTCAACTTTCCATAATGTAATATTCATAGAATCATAGAATGGTTTGAGTTGGAAGGGACCTTAAAGCTCATCCAGTTCCAACCCCCTGCCACGGGAAGGGACACCTTCCACTAGAGCAAGTTGCTCCAAGCCCCATCCAACCTTGCCTTTAACACTGCCAGGGATGGAGCAGCCGCAGCTTCTCTGGGCAACCTGTGCCAGCACCTCAGCACCCTCACAGGGAAGAGTTTTTTTCCTAATATGTCATCTAAATCTACTCTCTTTCAGTTTAAAGCCATTTCCCCTTGCCCTGTCCCTGCAGTCCCTCTCCAGATTTCTTGCATCCCCTTTAGGCACTGGGAGCTGCCCTAAGGTCTCCCTGGAGCCTTCTCTTTTCCAGGCTGAACAAACCCAGACCTCTCAGGTTGTCTCCAGAGCAGAGATGATCCAGCCCTCTGAGCATCTTCATTGCCTCCTCTGGGACTGTGATGTATTGTTGCTGTGAGAAAATATTCATTAAAACCAGTAACTTGTTTAGCAGAGGGAAAATGTTATATTCATCAATATCAATCTATTAATGAGGTATAAATACAGTTTTCATAGTTTAGTTTTGAGATAAGATCACATTACTTCTTCAGAAATGTTGAGGATCAAGAAAAGAGCTGTACTGAGACACAGCTGTGAGAAGGAAAACTGATACAGATATATGCAGCCAATTATATCCAGCATGCAAAACTATTAAGTTTGTATTGGATTTACACCTAAGATTCTGTTTGCTTTGAGGTTTTGCTTGCTTGTTTGTTTGTTCTGAGACCTTAATCTATAAGAAACAATCTGAAAAATAAAGAGCCAAATTTTCCAGGACATTTATAGTCAAGTTTCAAATATTGTTCTCCATTCTAATACAAATAACTGAGTATATGAAAATAAATATGTAAGAGTGAACAAGTTATTCATATTTTGTTCCGGAAGAGTAGATATGACAGACTTTAGTCTTGGGTCTTAGATTGAAAAAAAAAGTAATCCAGTGGAAGGGAGTGAAAAGGTAAAGTTTAGGATTTGCTGCCCTACTCAGTACAGTTCTTCCCAACAGTACGATTTCAGAGTTTTATGCCTCTTCTTTTTAAATGAAATGGATTTTGATCAAACGTAGCACTCAGGAAATGTGAGATTAATGGATTTGACAGAAGCAGATAGCAGTAAACAGGCATTATACAGGTTTCATGAGAAAGCTCAGCGAGTGTGCTTGAATGCGATCTTTCAACTTTTATTATCACCTCGAGCTCTTCAAACCACCAACTTTTTTCTTTATTATTATTATTTTGAGCTATTTTGCAAAGAGTAAATGTGGCCACCACAGCAGTTGAAGGTGAAAGGTTAGGCTGAGTTCAAATAAGCATTTTCGTGTTTGGCTGGTTTACCAAGCTCATGGTCCAACTATATTAAGTTTGAACAAAATGTTCTGGAAGATTTTAAAGAAAAAGCGAATTTATTTACTTTTTTCTTTTTTTTTTCCTTTTTTTTAATTTACTTTGAGAGCAAAAATTATCTACTTTACAGAGCTTTCATTCCAAATAAGTGATCATCATGGCATAAGGATTGGAACTTGATGATCTTAAGGTCATTTTCAACCCAAACCAGTCTATGATTCTGTGATTACAAAGATTCTTTTAGGATTGATTATTATGGTTAAAATCAATTTCATTACTTTGTGGTTACAACCTCAAACAATATTAATTTATAGTCTTCAATCTGAAAAATCTGTAAAGATGTTATTAGATGTAAGAACAGATAAGGTAGAATTGTATTTGTAGGAAGATATAGTAGATCTTGAAAGACCTCTTGATTTGTTTGTCCAGTTTCTGATTTGAATGAAAAAGCGGCCAAAACATCTTAGACCTCTACCCCTTAGTGATAATGGTTCAGCAGACTTCATCTGAGACAGGACCCCAGGAAGACTACTGCTTCTGGGAATTAGAATTAAAGCCAGGCAGAAATCTTCCAGAAAAAGATTTTGCTGTGAAAGAACCTCTTATTGAAACAAAAACTTTTCACAGAAATTTTGAGCCTTCTTACAAGCATTTCTTAAGAGCATGCCAATAAGGACTTGAAAGTGGAAGCTACTTTCTAAATAACAGGATGGCACAAGGAATTTCCCAGGTGATGAGTGACTCATGTTCAAGCCCTCAATTGTCCTGACTTGAAGCTGAAAACAATTGTCACTGTTTCATGACACAGAAATGCTGTTTTCCAGCCATCTCTAGCACTTATCATTTTGATGAGACATGCTGTTCGCTAAAGAGCATGACAGGGTTGTATAGCTTTGTGAAAGTAGAAATGGCAATTTACGATTCTGAATTCATTTATTTCTGACTCTCAGTTTACTTTTTCACAAAGTAAAAAAAGAGTTTATCCAGTGACAGAGATGTCAGATCAAGCACCGCAAGTTAAAACACACATTAGGATCATGAGTCTTACCTTGACTCACAAACCAGCTTTGGACCTGAGACTGTGGATTGATTTTTTAGCTCCTGCTTTAGAACAATTTGTCTGCTAGTTTCTATTAAAGAAGGGATTTTTTTCTTCTTCACTTTTTATGAACCTCTTTTCACATCATTTTTATATGATATTAAAGAGCTGTCATTTTGCATTTTGGAGATGGCTACAGATCAATGGCAGGGTTTAAGGTTCCTTTTCCCCTTTTATTTGCAAGTAACATTAACTTTTGCAAGCATTCCCTACTGTAATTGCACCACAAAATACACTTCCTGTGCAACACATTCACCTATGTATGGATAACTGTCTTGAAAATACCCAGAGGACAGAGGCTAAATGGTAACAAGTACTCATTTGTACAATTAGTAAAACTCTAGTTTTAATAAATAAATTACTAGTTACAACCTTTTTTTTTTCTTTTAAGAGATTACTTAATCCTTTTAAAAAATTGTATGTACTGAAGGAATGTAAACTTGTTACTGCAGCTGCATATGAAATAGCAAATAACTTGCTTTGCTCTTATCTCTTTTCTTTTCTCTCTCTTACACAACTATTTTTCCCTGGAGATTAGCAGATTTTTAAAGCTATGGTATTTTTTAAAGCCACAGATCTTCTAATATGATCTCATGTTTATGCTGGACAATTAAATGCCACTTATTTATATCTTTCTTCATCCTCAAAGATGTGTGAATACGTTTCAAGATTTTTACTGTAAGAGCATCTACCATTTCCCTTTGTAGTTTATCCAGTATTTAATCACCTGCACTGTCAAACATGCATGATGTGAATATATTCATTGAGGGAGCTTGTAAGACTGAGGTCTGATAAATCAAAGAGGAATTCCAATGAGGAGTTTTTAGAGCCTGAACCCCCACCACCCCCTCATATATGCGTGCAGGCTCCACAGTCGGTAATTTCAAATTCTTATTGTGGCTTTCATCTGTGTTCTTTAACATAGATTGTAATTTGTTTCTTGCACATTATTACAGGTACCAGGATAGACTTTAAGATATTTTTTTTCTCAAATGTACAGAACGTATCCAGAAAAGTTTCTTCTGCTTACAGTGCTACTTTCAACATTGTCACCTGTCATACTATTTGTCTCCTGAAGTGCAGTATTTCTATAAATGCAGGATTTGCAAATGAAAATAAAACCACTATTTTAAAATGTGCCAGTTATGTAAGTGATGTCAGATTTCAGACCATCTTCATATGCTGCTTTTGGAAAGAGTCTACTGGATGAAGTGTGTGCTGTCACAACACTGCCATCATTAATTTCTCCATAACCTGAGATAGTTTTGTGTTTAAAACAGGTTATGTCCCTCTTCCCTTACTCTTTTCTCACTTATTCTATTCCACAACTTCATTGATCTCATGACTAGAAACATTCGAATTACCAACCTATATTTATTCATAGCCAGTTAATTCCTATTTGTTCTTGTGCCAACATTGTCCTTAAACTTAAATAGTGCTTCTCCTTCTTCTGTGTTTACTCATGTGATGTATTTACAGACAGCAATCATATATCTTCTCAGCCTTTGTTTGGCTAGATTAAACAACCTATGCTCTTCTAGTCTCTTCTTGTAATGAGACTACCCCATGAATAAGGGCTACAGAATTAGGGGCTAATTGAAAATGTGATGCAAGCAACAAGTCAGATCCTATGGAAAACAAGTTGCTTTGAGCCCAGCCCGTGGGTGACATTGACTGAGCTCTTCCACCTGCTTTAAAGTGAGCGGCTGCTTCTGTTCCACAAGTATCTATGCAAAGGAGCATATTACTGAACAGTCATTTTCAGCACCACCAATCTCCCAAATCCAAATTACTTATAGGAATAGGCAATTCATGTAGAAAAAAAGCCTTAAAAAAAGCCCTAAAATCTTTCTGCACCCAGATCATAATAAGGAATGATTTATTTGGTCTATACTTAAAACGGTTTAGTGCTTAAAAGCACTGCTAAGAAGCAGAAGAACTAAACCGAACTAACGACATTCTGTCTGTACCCTGCTCTCCCACCAAAAAGAAAAAAAGAGCTTCTGTTTGAAATCTAGCTCTGAGTTGGGGTAGTTTTCATAAGCTATGCCAAGTTGTTTTGCTATTCACTGGCAAAGCTTTATAGGTAGTAGGTGATAAGCATTAGTCTATTATCTACTTTTACTGAATGCAGTTGAACTATAGGTGTAAACTTTAGAAGAAGAGAAAGTCAGGTTAAGGCAGGAACTAACACTGTAAGTATAAGGTTCACATTCATAGAACAAAAATGGGGTTTAAATCAGCTTCTGTAATGTCTTCATTCATTCTTTACATTCATAGCTCCTGGAATTGTATAAATAGAAATAGTTACAGGGAGAGAAACCAAGTTCTTTCTCCTCCAAGTCTAGAACTCAAGTTTCTAATGACAAATCAATATTTCTTTTTCCATGAGCTCTGTTAACAGTCTGAATCTATACAGCACCTTATGATCAGCAGGTGCTTTAACTTCATTAACTCCAGGGGCAGTGATGTAGGAAAGTACTAGGTATCTACTCAAGCTTAACTAAAGGCCCTCACGTGGAGCACAAAACCCATTAGCACTTTCTAAGTATTATAACCATTAGCAAATATTGTACAAGGCAGGTGGCAGCCCTGTTAACTGCCTGAGTGATCCTTGCTCATGTAGCTGACCATCCTGGGTATAGACAGCTGTATACCATGACTTGCAGAGATGCAGGGCAGGAAAACAGCCTGAGGGCTGTGGGATTCTTGTCTAGGTGTTGACTTTTCAGTTTATGAGAATTTGTTGAATCATGCTTTGGAGACATCTAAACATTAGCTTTTCAAGTAGTACAGGTTCCTACATTCAGACAATGTGTCACCCTTCTCAGGCAGCATACTGTGTTTTCATGTATTACAGCAGAAGCACTTGGAACACCAGATCTAGATATTGTTCCATGTGTTTCATCCCTTTACAGATCTAGTCTCAAAGAGCACACTTCTCCTTGATCTTACCCTAAGAAGCAAGGGGAAAATTAAGATAAGACTGTAATTAAGAGGCAAAGAGAAGGGGGAATTTTCATTATACAGTGTTGTGTCATGAAAAAACATCTGATGAAAAAGAATCAAAAAGCAAAGAGGTAAAAACCCTAAAACTATGTCTCATTATAGGCTATCAGACACAGCTTCAAATACTGAAATGTAAAACATGGAGATTTTTTCATTCACAATGAAGTGTGCAAATGCTCAGGGGAAGAAAAACTAATAATGATAGCAAAGTTTTGGAGAAAATAGAAAAGAAAATAACTAATGAACAGTTGTAAAGATGGCAAGTCTAGAGGCAGCCAGGTATTGGCCACCAGCTAGGTCTGCTTCATTGTTCAATATAAAGAACCAGCTATGAAAAGGTATCATGAGGAAAAAGATCCTTACTGCGAAGTAAGTGTGCAGTCAGTAATAATTTGCTTAGAAAGAGGTGGCCCCCTATACTGACTCTAAAATCCTAGAACTACTTATATGCAACTTCATGAAATTATGTATATGTGGAAAGAAAGCAGAACAGGGGAGAGAGACAAACAGATTTTGCAAACAGAAGTTGAGGGGGAGGAAGGATGTTGTCAAATAAGGGTACAAAGAAACAACTGCAGAAGTAGAGGGGTTTTGTGGATATAGTTAGAAGAAACAGGTAACAGTTAGGACACAGATACTTTCTGCTTGATGCTCTTAGTGGAACTGAGCTGCCTTCCAATGGTTTTGTGTCGATAATATGAGCAGAAGCAGAATGGAGTGATGGAGCAGGGTGTTTGATTTGTTATTTAGCTGTTGTTTACAAACTGAGGCAGAAAAAAAATTACTGTATAATAATACTTATTTTAAGTTGATGCTTTCTGTGTGTATTCAATGAATTAGTACAGCCCTCCAAAAAATTAACATAATAATAATAATGTCTAGAAACAAAGCAGTCCCATCCTGAGCAATTTCTTCTGACAGATGAAAGACAAGCCACTGAACAGCTTGGTGGGTGTTACTTCTGCTATAAAATATTTGCTAAAGGACATTATTGACAGAGTTAGTTTGAAATGATGGAGTATTGTGCAAGCCTATGATCTCCCCTTCTGTATTTCACACTAAACTAATTTTGAAAATATACCCTGATTTTGATAGTAGCTTTCACATGTGTTTTAAACAATCCATTTGGCAGGGAGATTTATAGTCCATGCAGAAAACCTGTAGACAGTAGTGGAGGTAACTTTTACCCCTGTACAATGAATATTCGCTATTAAGACACTATGACCATGGCAAGATGATGGGGAGGAACATAGACCACTACTGGGATTCTACTTAGGTGGCATTTAAAGCCTTTTGTCTTTCTGTTTCATCACAATAGCAGTAACAGGTTCTTGTAGAGATCATATACAAACATATGTTGGAACTAGATGATTTTAAGTTTCTTCCCAGCCCTAACCATTCTATGATTCTATATAACAAGAGTAAATCCCCTTACTGAAGATCTTAGATTTCCATTGAATCCTTACAGAAGCTACCAATTAAAAAAATATGATTGATGTTGGTGCCTACTTTTTAGAAAACCATTTAAAAGAAGAAAAACATATCATATTCTATGATTCTATTTTATGATTCTATGATCCAACATAGATTCCAATGCAATTCTTCATTATTAAAGCACATTAAGTTAAAATAGTGATAAGCTGATTAAAATACATACATATTAGAGAAGTCACTGGCTATGGTGCCTCTGACACAAAGACATTTCCTTCTAAAATTCTTAAATTTAATTAGAAATGTTGTTTAATTTAATCTAAATTTAAATCTTTAACTGAATGAAATTTTAGACTTCTGAAAGCTACTTCAATTATATTGTTCCTTCTCATGACATTTCTAATTGAAAGGGAGGTATATAAGTATGGACTGTATTGTATGATGTTTTACGGCTAGCTACTTTATGTTGTTTTAAATGATGGCTGTAGGTGGAGGTTGTCAAGTGGTGGGCAAACAATAACATTGCTGCTTTTTGGCTGCGTTCCTGCTCCAGTTTAGTTAGGGACTAAATACCTTTGGATTTATTTATTTATATATATATTTTTGGTAAGCTATCAGCTAAATGTAAGAGAATCAGAGCTGAAAAATTTGGGTGTACTGGTAAACTGCACTTAACTTGTTACTGATCTTGTCTTCAAGATGCAATGTAAAAGCTGTGTTCATGAGTGCATCACTTATTTTTCTGACTGAGCTACAAGAGGTGCTGCTTTGCCTTTCAGGAGACAACCTCTGTTTCTAGAACCAGAAATCCCAAGTTCTGTTATTGATGCCACTTGCATTCATTTGGCTGGAACTTAAAATAAAATTAAAAAAAGAGACAGATGAGCAAAATTTGACTTTTAAAGCCTTGAGATGGCCTTCGATGGGGCAGGAAGAGGCCAATTATCGAAGCATTTTGCAAGGTTCCTCCCATCTCCTCTTTGAAATTGCAGTCAAAAGACCCAGATGCCAGGCTGAAAATACTCTCCCTTCATCATTTACTTTTTATGTGTGTTCTTCTTGCAGCTGTGCTGGCAGCATTAAATACACCTCACAACTATTCACTAGGTTACAGCATGATCCAATGCACACAGAAGTCTTTTCATTAATTTTTGTGGCTTTGGATAAGGCCTGGGCACTGTGCCTCTGCCTTTTTGGGACTGATGCCTTCTGTTTTCAGATAACACTTTTTTTATTAATTTTATTAAGTGTAGGGTATTTATCCACCCAGAAATACAAGAACACCTTTACCTGGTACTGTTCTGCTCTTTCATGTTGAAAAATCACTGAGCCCTCCAGAAGGAAGCAATTATCTATTCCTCACTGCATTACATTATGGCTCATTCTGTCCCTGTATGGCTATGGAGTGTAAATTGAATAAACAAATAAGCTGTAAGAAAAAAGTTTGCACCGGAAAGATGCTGAGAAAAATCTTCTCTATGGTTTACTAAAAAGAGGAGTGCTTGAGGCAGAAAAGGAAGGCAGGGTATGCAAGTGACCTTCAGAGAAGGCAGAAACAAAGAATGTAAAGTCTCATTCACATAAGTTTTCTAGAGGAAGGTAAAACAGAAGTTCTACAGCAGAACTAAAAGGAGTTTTCAGTGCTGGCTAATCCTGAACAAAAAAAATTCAAACTACAAAGCTCAGACTGGCACAAGTGCATTTAGTAGCAAATTCAGGAGAAATATTTCAAGAGAAAATTTGACTCAGAATTTTTTGAACCCTGGATTTACCTCTTTTTAATATACATCATCCTCTGATCCTGAGTCCAACTGTCACCAGACTAATACCCATACTGGTGAACACTTAATGATATAGACAATCATGATACAGACAATTATAGACTATAATGATATAGTATCCAAGCTTTGTCATGGTTTTTACTGATGTAGATATAAGCTGTGACCCATTTGCGTGGTCCTCTACAATCTGAAGAGGCTCTTTAGTAGGTCCTAGACACAGAAAAAAGAGAATTGAGATTATATGAACATGGATTCATAGAAGCCAGTATACTGAATATCTTGGTCACCTTCTCACCAATACATTACCAGATCTTGTAAGTGCAGCCACTGGGATCAGGCATGAACCATTTAGTTGTGAATCTTCAGCTAACTTATCATTTCGCAATACGTAGCAGGTAAGATTACAAAAGACTACATAATGGGTTGGCTGGTGTTACAGTAGTATAACTGCCACCCACCTCAGTCTGTCTGCCTGAACAGCTAATGATAGTGTGTCATGGGATGTTATGAACTGACAAGATTATACATGCTGGCAGTCAAGAATTCAGAAAGCTTTTGTAGATGAAATATTAGCACACTATGAATTTCTTTCCACTTGTCTCATTTCAGCTTCTTAAATGGCTAAACACTAAGATGATGTAGAATGACAATTTTATGTTTGCATTTTATCTGGGATTGTGCTGGCTTGACAATGGCTGGATGCCGAGTGCCCACCAAGCTGCTCATTCAGTCCCTCTCCTCAGTGGAACAGGGGGAAAAAGTAATATGTAAAACTTGTGGGTTGAGATAAAAGCAGTTTAATAAAGAAAAGTTTAATCAAAAAAGATATGGAAATAAGGGGAAACAAAAAGGTTTATTTTCTACTTCCCATCAGCAGGCAATTTCCAGCTACTTCCTGGGAAGTAGGGCCTTAGTACACATAGCGGTCACTTCAGAAGACAAATGCCTTATTAATGAACACTTCCTCTCCTCCTTTCTCTTGTTTTTTGCTGCTGAGCACAATGTCATATGGAATGGAATATCCCTCTGGTCAGCTTGGGTCAGCTGTCCTGGCTGTGTCCCCTCCCCAAGAGATCTTGCCCATCCCCAGTCTACCTGGTGAGGGGAGAAATGTTGGAGAGACAACCTTGATGCTGTGCGAGCACTGCTCAGCAGTAGCGAAACCACTGGTATGTTATCAACACCGTTCTAGCTACCAGTGTAAAGCACAGTGCTATGAGGGCTGCTATGGGAGAAGTTAACTCCATCTGAGTCTGACTCAATATGAGTATGACCCAATATAGTCATAGAATCATAGAATAGTTAGGTTTGGAAAGGACCTTAAGATCATCTAGTTCAAACCTCCTTTTATGAGCAGGGACACCTCCCACTAAACCATGTCACCCAAGGCTCTGCCCAACCTGGTTTAGTGATTGATTATAGTGGTTGATCAATAACTAATTATTACTGCTTGTTTTTAAAGCTAAAATTTAAATGGATGTATCGTTCAAGTAGGTACCAATGCACTTGTTTACATGCAGACTTGTCCCAGACAGTGTAAGATGTGTATGGCAATTACTCATATTGATGTAATTTTCACCTAGTTCCTGAGAAAGAAAATGATTACTTTCAATATACTTGTAAGTTCAAACTTAAAGAAGTCCCCGAGGGGACTTTGAAGCTTGTATTTAGATTTCTGTCCTCAGTAAATCCTAGCCAGAAAACTTAAGAATAACTTTTCACTGTGTTCCTAGGATATCTTGCTCGCAGAAGAAACAAAACAGAACAAGCAAGAACACTTGCTGTGGACAAGTCCGGTGGCCAGAAAAAACAAAGCTGTACTATAATGTTTTCATGACTTGTTGAAGTTATCAAATCAAGGATAAAACTTGAAAAAAAGACATGGATCAGTAGTGAGAGTGGCTGGGGAGAATATAGACAAAGAGTACACACTGTAAGATAATTTCCTGCTCTACCCTGTTGACATTTCTGCTCTCCCATTGACTTTCTGTGCCCCCAGACAAATCACCTAGTGTCTGCCTACCTTCAGGGCTTACCTGCGCTCTTGCTGGGTACTCTGAACTCTTCTGTAGCCTCAATGGATCTGATGACTCTTGTAGCTCAAGTCTGCTGACACAGTTATGAGCTAGAGCATGGCTTTTGCTTCCATACAAGGTTTTTTTACTGAAGAAATAGATTAAGACTTTCAGAAGGTGACAGGGCACTGCCAGCAGCTCAGAAGGTCTAATGCCGTGTCATCTCATCACACATTTCTGTGATGGAGTCCCAGGTGACTCAGTGAAGAATGGAAAAATGTTGGAAAACCCTAGTACTGGAGGGAACCATGTTGTGCTAGGTATTCAAGCACAGATACAGCTTTTCCTAACTAACTTTGCAATGAAGTCAAGCCTTTGTTTTCTTCTTTGTTCCCTGTCTGAAATATTCCTTCAAGTAATATTAAAGCATTAAATCTTGAGGGATGATCAAGTGCTGCAGTAATGGGCAATCTTTTCCCCAGTTTTGATTTTTTTTTTCTTTGTCAGACTGTTCTGGAATTTATTTTTAATATAAATTCTACATGTTCCTTTCTGGAAGATAGAAGTCAGTGTACAGAGTTACTGTCTTAAACAGGATCCATGGGGCTTAAGGAAGCAATATCTTGCTTTTACAACATGAAAAATGTTGTCTAGCAGCATCAAAATCAAGCACAACCATTTGTCTTCACATCTCTCCTATATAATACTACAAGGATGCAAAATTATGCTTAAAGACATAGGCTTGATTAACTCTCTGTGGTTTGTGCTTCTTTAAATTACATTAACAGCAACACAACACAAACAGAACAGGTTTTTTCACCTTGGGATTGTGGCAGTGATTTGAAGATGGTCTTTTTACAGATGATTCTTTTGTCAGAGTGGGAAAAGAGCAAAAACAACAGGGAAAATGATAGCCTAGATTGGCTTTAATGTCTTTATTACTTCATAAACCAATAAATGTTAGACACGTTTTACAGAGGGTCAGAAAGGAGACGCTGACAAATTATTCATGTGGGATTATTAAAAGCAGATCTCATTCCTCTAGTGTGAATGACTCTCTTCCCTCGCTGTTATAGTTTTTCATTTCCAGCATAAAGAATTGTCAATAAAAACGAGGAAGGAAGACCTAGCATCAAGGTATTAAAATAAGGAATGTTTCACAACAAAAAGCGCCACTGGAAGGAACACATCCTAAAAAATACGACACAGTGATTGCTTTGCATTGGTGGAGGGGAAAGAGTGATCGAGGCAAAAAATCCCCAAACAGCAGAAACATGTAGGAAAAGACAGGTGATTACTGTAATAATTCCTGCAAATGGCTTTAATCTATATTATTCTGTTTATATCTTCATTTCATCATGTGGGAAAAAAGCTAACCATGAGCAAAACATGTTCAGTTAGTAGTAAGTTCAACATTTCTTCATCCCTTTGCTTATTTGGGAAAGCTGAAACTATGTTCAAATTCAAGCCTTGGGGGGCAGAGTAGGAAGGGCATTGTAGCTGTATGTGAAATCAAGGGAGTAAATATCTAGAAAATAGGCATATTTAGTTCTAGTATTTTCAAAGTCTTGACTTGTTTCAATGCAATACATGTTTTCAATTCAAAATTCACTTCAATGTAAACATTAAAAAGGATTAAAGCACCCCAAAATTAAATAGAGAGAAGTCTTTCTGTTCAAACCCCGATAACCAGAATTTTTATTGCATTTGCCCAGCAAACAAAAACAACTCCTTCCTTCCCCCCACAGTCTTAGTGCCAACATCTCAAGAGTGCACGTATTGTGCAGCTCCTGCTGCTAGCAAAGCTAATAGTTTTCTTGGGAGAAGGGAAAATGAGAAGACAAGCCACCTCACCCCTACACACTTCTACTTTATTTCATGCTAGACAAAAGGATCACTTTATTCAACTACTTAAATCTTGCATTGAATAGACAAGTCACTGTAGGGAAGTGGAGTCTGCAGTATGCTGTCTGAGCCTAACACTCTAAATCCCTTACATTAAGTACACCAGTAGCAACCAAACAAATATCCACACAGATGTCATGCCATTCTACTGAGCAGTTTTATTCCATTTATAAATGAAAGAGCAATCCCTTGACTGCTTGTCATGGCAGGTGTCTGCGTATTTAAATGCTGGTCAGTTTTAAATGGAACACGTGTATTTAACTTTCCCAGCATGTCTAAAGCTTTTAAAGCCCATCACACTGATGCTAAAATAATAAGGGCCAGCAGCCTGGTGATATGATTGCTTTTTTATTGCTCAGTTTGTGCTGAGAACTCATTTTAATTCCAAAGGTTATGGCTTTTAAAGCAGCACTACACCCATTTCCCTCCCTCAAAGTGAAGCTGAATCAAGAAGGGACAAAAATGAGAGCTGAAAACGTATGCTAACATGGCAATCCATCCTCTGATCCTTTTTATTTTTGGTGTGCTTTCTAACCACTCTTCCCAGAAAAAGATCGAGAGTGTGTCTCACTCAAGCAGAAGATGTCAGCTGTTATGAAATTGGCAGATGGACGATTAAGATTCTTCAAGGTAAAAATATAAATAAAGTGCAATGAAAAAGAGGAGAAGCCTGCAATTACTGATCACTGTTGCTGTCTCCTTGCTTCTGAATTTCAATGTCAGAGGAAGGGTTTTGTCTAGCGATTGCTTATTGTTAGCTATGGCAATTAGAACACAAGAATACTAAAGCAGAGGCAAATGAATAGACAGAATGTAAAGCTAAGTCTGAAGCAATAGCTTCTGTATAGTTTAATGGAGTCATTATGTGCTGTGGTAGGAACATATTGCAGCCGTTTCCACCAAGGTTAGTCTTGCACAATATTCAAAGAAACAGCCATTAAACAAGAGGTTTTGAAGAACTCATGCCAAGTCATCTGAAGGAATCATACAAGGAGGCAACAAAATAGTCAAATGAGGCATGGGGGCCCAGGCTTAGTGGAGGGACTGTAGTATGTGAGGTATATATATGTTAAGGAGTCAAAGGTATCTATGAGATGAGCTTAATGATGATAACACAGAGTTAAACACCTCCTAGGAAGAATCTTCATATTGAAGTAAAAAAAAAGAGTAATTTTTCTACTTCTATAAGAATTATTATTTTTTTCCACTTTTGTACCTTCTGATGGAGATTTGGGCAGCTTTTCCAATATTTTCAAGGTCTATGACAGCAGAATCCCACAGGAGAAGAACTGGGAAGGCAGTCCATGCTCAGCTGTGTTTGTGGGAGCCTGAGCCTCAGGAGGAGGAGGTCAGAACCTGTTCAGGCCCATATAACTTGGAAATCTGTGAACCACTAAGTCAGGTCATTAGGGAATGTGGAATAATTTTCTGAAGAAATACCTATCCTTCAGCTTATCGCTGGCAAGTGAATTGTGTATTTGAAAAGCTCCTGTAGGATAGAATTGACAGAGATACTTGTGGGTATTTTATTGCAAAGAATACAATGAAGCTGTAAAAAAAAAAGATATAGAGAAAGATAACACATGGTCAAAGCTGCAGGATGATTTCCACGCCAGGAGAGGTTAAGGAGACTGAGAGCCTTCATCTGTAAAAAGTGATAACTGACATATAATAATATGAAAGGAGTAAAGAAAATGCAATGAGAGCAACTGTTTCTTGTAACAGACAGAGGTCATAAATTGAGATGAAAAATATAACAGAAAATAAGCATGAAAAGGATAATTTTGTGACTTGTGTTGTGACATCCTTTGTCCCAAGAAATTACAGGGACCAGTGGCAGGTTTTACCTTGGGAATATAACTCTGGCAAATCCTTATTTCCATCTTCTGCTAAGCACAGACTGCTCATAGCCGTTTCTATTTTTCTTGGTATGAAATAGCAATGTCTGTTGGAAGTAGGCAGGAATAGCCTGTGGTGAAACTTCTCATCTACTGTATTCCAAGAAGTGTTTAATTTATGCATAAGTCAAGGTAAGTACTTCAGAGGAAATCTGTATGGGCACTGTATGTTTCTGTAAAAGGTAGGATGTTTATACCCTGAAGCTTTGTCACAAAGACACTTCTTTTTTCCCCAAGTACCACAGTTTTGTTCAGATGGAATGT
Organism: Coracopsis vasa; assembly: GCA_026283785.1. NCBI lineage: Eukaryota > Metazoa > Chordata > Aves > Psittaciformes > Psittacidae > Coracopsis > Coracopsis vasa. The sequence continues at coordinate 38,924 of JANHGB010022576.1, forward strand.
AATTTTTTTGCCTGCTTCCAGTTATTTATAATTCCATAACTAGCACAATTCAAAAGGAGAAATCTTTGCACTGTAATTCAGACAATCTGCCTGCTAAAGATTATGAGCTCTGTGATTATGAGCATCACAAACTCTAGTATTCATTTAACTACCCATGGATTTCTTTGATGTAGAGACATTTGAACAAATTACTCTGAGTTTCTTTTTCAACTCAGTAGAGGATTAGTCAATAAACTCAACAGAATTGAGGTCTGAGAAGTTTATCTCACCCTAAAGTAAACACATTTGTCCAAATTAATCACATTAAGCTCTATTGACTGTATTGATTAGACTATATTGACCACAGTTGAAGCCTAAACAGCCAGTTCAGCTGTAGATATATTTTATAAACAAGAAATAGATGAAATTAATCCCACCCCCAAATTCCCTGTTTCAGTCAGCCACCACAGAATGAGATTTCTAATAGTCGCAACAGCAGAAATGGATTGTTCATTGGCATGGATTTCAAGTACTTTTTGTAGCTAACACCCAAGACAAGTTGTGGCTTAGCATCATGCAAAGGATATTAACAAATTCTACCCAGGAATAGCCAATCCCTGCATAAATCTAATTTTCATTCTTCATTACTATTGCTATTTCACTGCTACTTTCATTCTCTTTCTATTGTGACCTACTGAATTAGAAAATGTGAAATGATCTTACAGTGAAATTCTAAATGTCTGGTGTAAAAAAACACAAACAAAACAACCCCCAAAACCCCAAAACTAAAACCTTACGACTATGTATAGAATTCACTTAACAAAATGTTGCAATGAGCAATTGTTTTTCGTTATAAACATGAAGGAACTGAATAACAGTTTTCTGGAGTCAGTAGAACACTGCAAGTGATCAGAACCACTTATTTGCTTAGGGTCACAGCTGTTGTTTCCACCAAGCCCCTTTGCTCCTGTGATCTTCCTTCCTCTCAGCACTAGAGGTGAGAGTCAATTTGTTTATGAGCTGCCAGCAGTGCTTGGCAGTGAGCTAGGCCAGCAGAAAGCCAATGGTTCCATTCATTAATAGTAATTTGTTTGCAATACATAGTTGCATTTAACTGTTTTTCACTGAACTGTGATTTCCTAAGTTGTAAGTCTAAGGAAAGTGTGCTTGCGCACACGTGTGTGTGCAGCATCACCTAATGCTCCCCTATGTATTGCTCTTCTTCAGTTGTATTTCCTGTGGAAAAAATCTGTCTGCAAATACTGCCTTCGTATCCCAGAGCAATCTCCCAGGGTAGTTTTAAAATTAAAATGATAAAACCCCTGTGGCAGCCACTATTCACTTATTCTGATATTTTATAACTGTCTTTTGTAAAATTTGGTTCAGTTTCTCCTGTTGCTTGAAACTACAAGAATAAGAGAAAATGTTATGTACTTTCAGTGACAGGTAATCTATCTTGTTCTTTATGAATAGTTTTGTCAGTATATATTGAAATGAATGCTGTTTCTGCTAGTAAATTAGATCATCAAAATATATACAGTCCAGAAACTACTACAAGACAAATTCTAAGGCTACATAAACTTCCTTATACATATGAGACTTTTCTTCTTATAAATATACAATAATAATAGTGCAAATCTCACCTTCTTTTGGTAACATGGTGGAACTTGTCTGTTATGACATAGTTCTCTGAATTAAAAGAGTTGCACCAAAAATAAACCTGATTCCTAGGACTTTTGTTTGCTCTCTTTGTAATAAATTTCATTTTTTTTCAGTATCAAGAGCAGGACACAAGCTTTCTACAGAAGACCTAATCTAGACCCTCAGTCTTTAGAAGTTGTTTGTTTCTCATTTTCTGCTTCATTTCAAAATCTCACATAACGCCTTTTGATTTCTCAGCTCTCCTAAGTGTTTGGAATCTCAGGAAACTGCTTAGCCGCTTGTTATCCTCTTGTTCATGATGTTTGTACTTTGGCTTGTGCAATAAACTCCTAGAATAAAGCCTGAGAGCTTATTTTAACTCTTTGCCTAGTGGCTAAATCTTAATGTGTCTCACTGTTGGAAAGAACAAAACTTTGCTACATTCACTTGTTATAAGGTAATTCAGGGAGTATTTAATCCATGAAAATCATCATGCAGCACAACATGTTTCAGACCTACAGCTCATATGTGAATTTTCCTTTGTCATGCTATGAGTTGCTGGGACCCATGAATGGAAAGACAACTCTTCTTTATTTTTTTCTAGAATTTATTACTTGTAAGCTGAAATTCACTTGACATTTGTTCCTTTCCTAATTTTTTTGTTCCTCAAATTCTTAAAATATTTGTCACACAAATAGAAGAACTGTTCCGTGAAACAGAAAATTTGTCAAGAAAATGCTTTTTAAGTACCTTAAAGCAAAACCAAGCCCTGGAATATGCACTACGCATCACTTAAAGAGAAACATAGATAACTTTTTTTTTTCCCCCATTAATAAACTGAGAGCATTTGTGTGAATACTAGACCAATCTCAATACGTACCTTAATATCATTCAGCTGTGACAGGAAGAATCATAAATTATTCAAACTGAACATAGCCAAGAATACCATAACATGATGGTTTTTTTGCATGACCTATCCCATTCTATCTTCCCTATCACAAATATTTTCTATGAAATTTGTGTTTTTTTGCAAATTACTTGACTTCTGGGCTTTTCTTCGTCTACTACCCTGTCTAGAGATTGTCTTTAGATACATCTCTATGCAGAGAATGTAACAAGTTCACTACCTCATCATGTGTCTGAGATTTGTAGTTGACTGGAACAGAATTATTAGGTTATTTTTTTCTCTTTAATCTTCTACTATAATTTAACCTAGTAAATTTATCACATTTGCTTTCTCGTATTTCCTTCGTTTTCTCCCTGCGTGGCACTTCCAAGAACTGACATCAGTCCCTATCCGATTTTAACAGCATCATCTTGGTAGAGATGATGGTAAATTGATGTTGTACTTGCTTGTCTTTTAGGTGTCTTGGCAGGAGCTAAAGACCCTGAGACACACCTGGGAATGTGGGGAGGAGAAGGGTAATTCTGATGTCTTTCTGAATGTAAAAGAAAATGTGAACCAATAGCTGAGACTGAGTTAACTATTAATGAGTGAAAAATACCCACCATATTTTCACTCATAGTTATCATTCTGTTTTTACGTAACATGTGGCTTTGCAAAGTCGCATGTGAAACACAGAATATGGAATGAAATACAGGTAAAAAAAAACCACTACCTATATTAGTATTCATGACCAATCTACCTTCCAGTGCAGTACATTCTCTACTCAAAGACATTTCACTTTCCCTCTCCAATTTTCACAGGCAGTCTTTATCTTCTGTCCATCTGCAATGCATTTCTGCTCCATTAAGTTATTGTAATATACAACCATAAAGATAATGCAACTGTAAATTATTGCATTAACATTCTAGTCATCAGCACATAAACTCAGATTGAACAAAAGACAGGAGCTATTTTACCTGGGAATGTGTCCTTTTAGAAACGTTTCAGACTATTATCTTACAAAATGGTTGAAAAGCTCTTGAAATGGCAATTAATACTGTTCAGAAATACTATCCTGACATGTTTTGCTTTTGTATTTGTTCACATGTGTCTAAACACTCAATCTGAAAGAAAAAACAGAACAGAACAGAGTAGAATGGTTCAGCTAAAAGGAGCCTAAAATAATCATGTTGTCCAACTGCCTGACCACTTCATAGCTGATCAAAAGTTAGAGCATGTTATTAAGGTTATTATCCAAACGCCTCTTAAACACTGACAGGCTTGGGACATCAACCACCTCTCTAGGAAGCCTGTTCTAGTGTTTGACCTGACCTCTTCTAAAGCAGCAGAATTAGGATAGTTTTAAAAATTCTATTAAAACCCTAGGGATTGAAAGAAGTATGCTGTAAAACCCATGGTGAGGGTCGTGGGGGGAGGACTAATTGTCATTAGAATTCACAATATGGGTAACGTTTTACCACCATTCCAAGGAGTAAAGAACTTTTAAGACAATCAACAAGTTAAACCATTGTTCACTCTAGTTTTGTTGTTTCTCCTGTATCAGTTATTAGTAGCAGATACTTCAGGAAATGTTACAAGCAGTGTAAGCAGTTAGTAGCTGTCCTGAACCAGAAATGACCTCTAAATGACTTCTTTTCAAAAGCCACTTATCATGCCCTAATTGAACAAGCTACACGTACCTTGTCATCTTGTTTAAACATTTGAAGCGTAGTGATCTTAGAAGAGCTTGGGTGTGACATCTACAGGACATTTTGAGCAGATGCCCATAGAGGTATTCTCAGATGATTTTTGACATCTGTTGAGAGCAGAATTGGTACACGTGCTCATACAAGAATCAAAACATCTTGCTGCTCTGAAAGTACACCTTGCAAATGGAAAACTAAAGGGATTTTCTGGCTCAGTAAGAGTTGGTGGATGTGGTCTTTGAGGTTTCTTGCAAAAGTTCTTGCAGTCTCTTCCTTACTGGTTTTAGGAATGAAACTGGCCTACTAACAAAAACCTGGTTGTTTTTGTTACCTGAAACCCTCTGAAATGTGAAATCTGGATTTTTTTCAAGTAAATTATTTTTAACTTACTATTTTGGAAATGTCAAAAAAAAAATCAGGCTTTTTATTTCAGACTATTGTTTTCTGAACTGAATGTTTTCATAGCAGACTTGCAGGAGGAAAAACAAACAAACAAGGTATGACAAGAGGAAAGGACAAAATAACCGCTGTATTGCGTGTCTTTTATGATCACTTCACAGTGATGGGCTTTCTTAACTGATAGGCATATTTACTGTGCATACTGAGCTCTAAAGATATGGTTCAAACCGTTCCTAATCAGGTGATGAATATGTGGCATGATAACTCTAAACTCCAGGCAGGGATGGACAGTAACCTTTTTCCCAACTGAAGCATGCAAAAAGCAAGCTAATGCTTTAATAATCCCCACTTCATTCTCTTTTTTAACAGGTTTCAGATCACTATAGTTACAAGCCATTTATTTAATCTTTTGGAGAGAGAGACCAGAAGGCCTAGCAAACACAACATTCTTTCTTTTCCATGGAATATTAGTATAAGAATAATCAAGCCAGCATTTATACTATCTTTCTTTAATATAAATGACTGAACTGTCACATTATTGCCTCTGAGATACAACAGTGATAATAACCTTTTTTCTAGAGCAAAGGAAAAAGACGAACAAATCAGTGATGTTACTGGTCAGCAAAAAAGCTGTACGCTGCATTCAAAATCCTCAAATCCTTATTCCCACAGTGATCAGCAAGAGCAGTGTTCACCACTGTTAGTTCAAACTTCTGGCCGATGGCCAGAAACCCCACAATCTTCTTATGAGTAAGGAAATCAGCAGGTTATCAGTGAAGACTTAATGCACACTAAAACTGCAATGTAAATGAGAAGTGTGAATGACATCAATGGCTTAATCCTAAGGTGCTTTAATCATGTACTTTTATTTTATGTAGATAACGCACTAATGTACGTTAGTAACCACCCACCAGAGAGCTAAAGAAGTAAATCCAACAGCAACAGCGCTCTTACCAGCTGGCAGGAGGTGTGACTGAGGGTGAAGCTGCCAGAGCCCAAGGAAAAAAATGTGTCTACAACACTTCAAAATAAAACAAACAGAAAAATCTGAGACCTTTTCTAGCAGCAGTGCCAAGACCTTGCAAGCAGCATCTACAAACTTAACATAGGCATTTATGATCCTTATTAAAAATTCTGTGTCTGGAATAAGCATCCTTCCCTATGAGCATCTTCAACATCCAGAATTCACAAAAAGGAAACCTCTCTTCATTTTTTTTTCCTCAAATGAAGCATTTTTAATACCCATTCACAGATCGATACACTCTCACAGATATGCAGAAGACTGGAGGGGCTCATATCCAGAAGTTCTCTGGTAATGAGAGGTCAAATATTGAAGCATCTTCTGATGATGCTGCACTCTAAATTTTGTCTATATTCTCACATAAAAGAATCTCTCTTCCTGTAATGAAATCACAGGTGGGTGGTCAGAATATATTTCCATCAAGGAACAATCATTCAGTGACTTCATCTCACCAGGCATGGTAGAAAAGCCAGGACATTTGCTTCTAAGCTGATTCTTTTTAAAAAGGAACAAAACTGTGTTGCTGTTATATTTTTATTTATAAATAATTAAGCTTCATCATGTTATACTGAGCATTGTGCAGGGAATTCCAAAACAATTCAGTGTGCTGGTGCAGGAGACCTTAAACTGAAATCAGTGCAACTGACATCATTCACCCCATGAGCTTGATCTTTCAGTGTGTTTACTCGTAGTCTTTTCTTAAGTCAGTGATTTTGAGTTATAGCAGGTAACAGTCATCTTTAATCATAAAACTAGCTCTTATATGTCCACCTCCTCTAATAAATATTTCCCCTTATTTTCATGTCAGTTTCTTTAAAACCTTTGGCATAATCAGTGATGTTGGCTGAGCAGATATTGATATTTTTAGGAGGATCTTTTCTTATTTATATTAGAAGTCTCTGAACTATTTTGATTCTAGAAGAGGGCAAGGAATGTTCAGAGATCTTTTGTTTCTAAGTCTTTGGTTAAGGAAGGCCCATCTGGTACTGGGATATCTCACTGAAACAAAAAAATAAGAACCAGAAGAAGAAACTAAAATCTATTGAGAAGAAAAAGAGGCAGAGGAAGACAGGAAGTGCAGGGGACTTCAGGAAACAGAGGCAGCGTTGGTAATTGTCACAGGTAGTATTCCCAGTTCCACAGGCATTTCAACATGAAGGTTATGATTATAAGTGTCATGGTACAACAGTGTTTGAAAGAGAAGTTTAAAGATTATGAGGATAACTCTTTTTTTCAAGAACTCTAGCTGTACTAGTGATGAATTTGCATCAGTCTCTTTATTTATACACTCAAGTTCAAACCGCACACAGTTGCTACTGCAGGTTTGTATTACTGAGCACAAATAATAAGAAATGCTTTGGAAGAATAGGTTCCTCGTGACATGGAACTCAAGAATTAGGTTGGACAGAGCCTTGGGTGACACTGTTTAGTGTGATGTGTCCCTGCCCATGGCAGGGAGGTTGGAACTTAATGATCTTAAGGACCATTCCAACCTTAACTATTCTATGATTCTAAGAAAGCAACGTTGCAGTGACATGTAGTCATTCTTTTGCTCTCACAGAGTAGCTGTTCATAAACCAAAATCTAGCTTCAAGCTTTACTAGGAAACATTTACTTTTTTCTTTATCCACTTTTTTTCCCCCCAATATTTCTTCCTTTTCTATTCCATTATTCAGCTACAGATGCATACAATCAGTGCTTCATTATGTCAGGACAACAGTCACTCTCTAATTGTTTCACGTCTGATGAGTGTTTCAATGATGGATGACCTGCCTCACTACACAGAACTTTGTAGCTGAAAAACAGATCCAGGTTTAAGAAAAAGTACTCCACAGTCTAAAATCCACCATCAATTAAGATTTTTGCTTTATCTTTCTGTTCTTGTTTATTCTTTACAAAACCAGTAATCAGAGATGAACTCTTCTCTCATTTACTTCCCAGTGTAATTCCTCTGCCTTTGTTTAAATTATATTTTTTGAGATATAGTGGTTTTATGGAAAAATCAGTGTCAACATATTCACTTGCTTGATTTTAGGAAAGAGCAGATTCAAAACTTGGAAGGGTCTGAACCAGTGCTTTTCTTCTCCAGAGCTAGATTTTCTAATCTAATAAAATTCAGGGCAACAAATTCCTGGGATTAAAAATAAATAATAATAATGAAAAAAAGAAAATCTCATAATGTTTTCTAGGTATATCTCTTAAAAAATGCAATCAGTTACTTGAATGGTCCAGCAAAAAATTATGAAGGAACAGTCTCAGCAGAGAGCTACCAATGGCTGTTAGCGTAATGTCAGTCCTTGTGGGTTTATAAAAGTTCACATTATTTTTAAAGGATTAAGCACATATTCCTGTTGTGCTGGTTTTGGCTGGGATAGAGTTAATTTCACAATAGTTGCTATGGGACTGTATTTTGGATTTCTGCTGAAAACAGTGTTGATAATTCAGGGATGTTTTTGTTATTGCTTGAGCAGTGCTTACACAGAGTCAAGGCCTTTTCTGCCCTTTTACCCTTTTGATTCTCAGCCTCATCCCACTGGGAGAAAGCCAGTCAGAGGCTATGTGGGGCTTAGTTGTTGGCTGGGCTTAAATCACAGCACCTGTTCATCCTCTTTTATCTTACTCTTATCAGATCTTTTCTGATTTGACTTTACTTTGCAATTTAGTTTACCTCTGGGTGGTTCCACGTTGGGAGCTTACATGCAGAAGTTGTTGATTCGTGCTATATTTGTATAACAATTTTCATCAGCTTCTAAAATTAATGTGGTTTTGGAATACATACCACGTGGGTATGCACACTATTTATTTAATTTTTATTTATTATATTTAACATTTAAGTGCCATTCCTTTTTCTTTTCCTGTTAATGTCTCCTGCTAGTTTTAAGGCAATAAGCTAGTCTGCTCTCCCAGCCAAAAATACCCAAAACTTTCAAACTTAAGATGTTTTACAAATCTTTATAAGTCTTTAGCTCATAAAACTTATTCTTGTTTTCAAAAGCCTGTTTCAAATATAGTCACATGAAATCCACTGATTTATAAAGCTACTGATTCCTTTTCTTTCAGATCTTTCAAATGATCACTCCAACTACAGTGCTGAGAGGCTACTAACTAGTAGTGGTAGGTAGAAAGTCAGTAAGGACAACTAATATGTAATTTATAAAAGAACTGTTTTTTCCTACAATCATGACACATCCCAAGCCTTAGACTGAGCTCTCAGACTGTGTCTTATTATTTGGATTGCCAATTATTATAGTATTGTTGGTGCTATCACAGTAGGATAAAATAATAGTAATTTTTTGAGCATGGTTATGACAAGAAAATATGTGCTGAAAAAGAGCTTGATCGGCCTCTCAGAGGCCAATCCTTACTAATATAGGAACTGATAATCTCTTAAGTTGCTATTTGTGACTAATCAAAGCCTTTTAATCAGCCTGCTTAAAAGCTAAAATAAAGACAGATGACCAGGCATCTTCTTGAGGACTTAGAGCCCTGGAAATTGGTTGTGGTAACCAATTTCACTTCCTTAGCCTCCTAAATTACACCTGTACCTTTAAACTACTTCATTTTACAACATCCTACCACCATATTTTCCCAACTGTACATCTGCCAGACTTTATGAAATACCATCTCTCTTACCCTCAAGTAAGTAAATGGCTTTATTTCTGTTGAAACTAGGGAGCAGGAAGGGATGGTACACATCCAGAATTCATGTCTGCTGGC
>JANHGB010022577.1:0-35134 GCA_026283785.1 Coracopsis vasa
TGTTCAAGTCCAGGTTGGACAGAGCCTTGGGTGACATGGTTTAGTGTGAGGTGTCCCTGCCCATGGCAGGGGGGTTGGGACTAGATAATCTTAAAGTCCTTACCAACCCTAACTATTCTATGGTTCTATGATTCTAATCTTGACTCAGAGCTGCCAGTACACATAAGGTTTGGGAAAGAAAAGACACCACCTCCTCTAGAAATTTATGCTGCCTAAGTTCTCCTGAATATCTCTTGAACTATTCAGCCTAACTCAAGCTCTACTTTCTTAACTCTAGAACAAATTAGCCCTGTTTTCTTTCACCACTGGAGGAAGTAAAGAGATGTATGCAAAAGGAAGTATCAATGGCGATATTCGCTATCTCCTGTGGCCGATGCAGGTATAATAGATGAATATTTGGTTGTTCTTTGCCTTAATTTTTATTATTACAATTATTTTAATGTTGTATTATTGTTTATTTTATGTGAAATATAATATTATAAGAAATAATTAGGTTGTCAGTTCCAAGCATCTGCTGGTTCTAAATCAGGCCCTGAAGTCCTGAGATTACGTCAAAAGTCCGCAGAGTTTTAAGGTTGTTTTGTTCCCCTTCCATCAGACTGGAATTTGGAGAAAGCCTGTACTGCTCGCCATGAAAAGTTTCTCTGGTGTTACAGGATTTCCTTTCTCCCTAGTGCGCAGGATTTATTTTCAACATAGCTTCCTGATTCACGCAGGATACAGAGCAGGAGGGGAGTTACACATTTTCCCAGCATTAATAATCAGCACACAAAAGTCAGCATAGCTGTTCGTGTTGCTACTTTCACCAGAAGTAGAAAGCATGCTTTGAGAAATTTAGATGGTAAGGCATATTGTGCTAGCTACTTCTTGATACAGTACCACAGATGTGGTTGAATTCTTTGGTCTCCTACCCATTGTCATTTCCAGCTGCTTGCCCTTTTGAGGCTATCTAGCTGCAGAGCTTGCAAGCCGATATGACAACTTGAAACATAACTGTAAATTCAGAAATACACAGAGGGAAAATGGCAAGACCAGCTGATTTGAAAGGCACTAACCTTCATTAAGTATCATTTGGCTAAGCCAGAGGCAAAATGTTAAAAAGCAATGCTTAGAAATAGACAATACACTGCATTTCAGGAACAATCTGTGGGGATTCAAGCAGTACAACGAACTTTAGGCTGTCTCTGATCCTTGCAAATTTAACAGCATATAGCAGCTGAAGAGAATAGTTCTGTGGGTTTAATAGCACTTAAAAATAAGTTCTACAGAGCAGAATAAATGAAGTTGATCTTACTTTTCAGTGTATTGTATGTCATTCTGCTTAATGCCTAGCTTTCAATAATGACTGCCTGGATAGGTAACAAACTCCTGTGGTTTATTTCCCTTCTCCTGATAAATACACAGGTTTAGAAAATGTGCCTTATATTGGGTCAGAGAAATAGTTTCCATTTTGAATCTTCCACATGCTTGAATTACAAGTGAAACGCTAACTATTTACTGAGTTACTTATATAATACTTAGTTATTAAAAAACTGAGGCATTTCCTTCTTTGCTTTGAGTCCAGCATGGAATTATGCACTTCTGTGGTGTCAAAGTCCTTGCACCTCACATCTGCTTCGCGCCGGAGTATGTCTCTGAAGAGAAGAAGAAGGACATGCTGATTGCCTGGGCCCAGCGTCTGAGGACTCTTTGGAAGGAAGAGCCCATAATCTGCTCTCCTGACTGGTATTTCAAGTAATGTTCTGATCCAAGACTACAGAGACATTTTCTTATCTGCATTCTTTTTGGTACTTTATCTCAATATCTGAATGCTAATCTCCTAATTCAAATGTATTTTAAGTATCTTGAGTACTACAGCTGACAGCTTAACTGACAATATAGCAATCATTTTCACTAATTCCTGAGGGATTCTCTTCAATGAAGAGAAACTCTTTGAATAAGTGAAAAATGAAGTGAAAAACTCTTTGTGAGGAATTATCCTTACTCATATAGAGTGACATCCTGCCTACAAGTGGTTGGTAACACAAGTGGTATTTAATTGCAGATTGTAGTGTTGCTTCTTACAAAACAATACATTACAGTTTTAAATAAACTGATTTTGTACCAGCTGCCACCTTTTCTTATTTGCCAGGGAATATTCTGCCCATGCTCAACCTTGTTATGGCGAATCCTGTTCTGTTAAAGGAGGGCTCTACACCTGTGCCTTTGAGTTACGAAATGAGATCATAAGTAATGCAAAAGGACATACAGTTGCACAGTGACATAGCTGGTAAAGCCTTGTGGACAGCTTTAGGCTTTTCCATGTATTTACAAAGCAATATTAAAGCTACAACAGATACAGAAAAGAAGAAAAACAAATACAAATCTCATATAGCAGTATGTGCATGTGTTGCCTTTCTGTACAGAATGTAGCTCCCATTTGCAAAGTATGTAGTTCTCTAAAATCAAAGGGATTTCTCTGTTTTTCTTACTCTAAGTAAAGACAAAAAGGAATCCTATCTGTTCCCTGCCATTTCACACCAGGCAGTATTGCTGTTTGGGTCTGGAGGGTTGGGTACATCCCCTCCATCATTAGATGGGCCTCCTCAGAGATCTCCAGCACTGGCAGTTGGCAAGGCAGAACACATACCCAAAAACCTGCAGGAGCATTGTGTGTCTGTGAGCCAGGATCTAGTGGGACAAAATGACAGTCTGGCTCTTAACATCTCTTGTCCTTGAGAGCTGTTAACCCTTTTTGTGCATATGGCAAAGGGTGGGTTTCTCACTTAATGACAAAATTTCTTACTTTGGTCAGCTTACCCAACAGCTGTCTTTGCAATTTGATATTAAAAGAATATGGCCGGAATAAGAAACAGCCTTCTGAGTCACTGTCAAACGACACTTTGGCCTCTGCATGAGAGTATGCATCTGCCATACATTCTTTGTAGCAGCCTTGTCATGCCCCACTCTCATGTTTCTTTAAGGGCTGTTTGGGTAGTAAACATGCCCATATTCTGGAGTGGCAGTGTAAACTGATACATCAGGCTGGGAACTGCTACCACAGGAATTATCCTGTGGTAGAAATAGGGAAAGAGTCACATATTCCTGTTTGTCACCCTATGAAGTGAAGAGCCACCTTTGGCAGAGACAGGCCCTGCAACTTGTGCTGGTCTAAACTGTTGCGGATGTGAGTCTTCAGATTACACAAGCTAGGAATTTGCTTTGTCTCAACTCTTTTACAGGAAAAAGAAAATGAAAGGGAATAACGCGGAAAATGTTATACACATAAGTTGCGGTGAAAGCAAATTCTTGCCTAAAAGACTTAAGGAAAACAACTTTAAGTTACCTGAAGAGAAATGAAACAACAAATGGAAATATTAAAATTTTATAGGAGAGGAATCATCCTTATGTTCACTGTGTTCTGTTACCAGTCTATTCAAGAAAAAAGGAAATGGATATGAAAGCAGAGGTTGCAACTGTCAAACCAAATGTTACTGTATTGAATCAATCACAGAGTTTAGTGGGTTTAACTGTTAGATGAAGAATCTCAGACTAACTATATGATGAAGATACACTTCTCGACACTATTTGGCAGATGCATACTAGGTCTCACACACATGGTAGTATTAAATGCCTGTATTAGACTCATATTTGTAATGTAAGCATACAAGCATGGCTGTGCTAGGTCAGAACAAGGATCCTCCAACCCCGAAGTTTTTCCTCCACAGTGGTTATAGGTCAGGAAGAGCAAGTGCTTCCCTTGAATATTGTCCTTGGCTCTAATTGCATTTAGTTTGGGGGATTTCCTGAGAAAAGAATATTTAAAGAATATAAAGAAAACCAACTTAAATCACAACACCAAGCCAAATATATCCCTGCTCTGAATTTTGTTCAGTCTTCCCTTGAATTCATGGCAGCTCGAAGCAGGCAAAGTTCAGCAGGTCTGCTTTTTCCTTGCATGAAGTGTTGGAGTGCAAAGGAATCCCGGGAAGGATAAAGCATGTGATTCCTAGCACCTGCATTTGATTCTTCCCAGCATCTACATGTTGCACACATTTTTTTTTATTTTTTTTTCCCCGTTAGAATTCTATGTATTTACATTTTTTCTGTCAGTTTTAATAGGATGGCTGAGATTTTTAGTACAAAGTAAGTGAAAGCTTGGTCGAGATTGATGAAAGTTTCAGTTAAAGTAAAAAACAAAGTAATGGGCTTATTTTATTTTCATTAATACTAAAACTGAAAAGTTCTGCTCACATAAAGGCATTTTTGTGAAAAGCATTAATATTGTACTGGCCTTATCATCCAATTCAGGATAAGCTTCCCAATCAGAATTAAGAGATTTGTCCATAAATCCACATTGTATTTTTGGATAGGTTTATTTTCCCTATTCATTTTGAGAAGGAATGTCATTACTGGTAACACTGACCTTTGCCAATAGATAAATGCTAATTTCTGTCCTTTTTTTGGCTAGTGGTTTCTGGCAAATCACCACCAAATGACACTAAAACCTTTTTAACTATGCAATTCTTACCAGTTTAGACGTCTTCCTGCCTTCAGCCACATGCAAAATGCAAAGCTCAAAAGCTTTGAAGCACCAAACCAATATCACTAAAAAAAACAAACAAACACAAACTCAGAAGTAAAATGTTCTTGAAAGATTTCTGTAATGCTTGGGATTGCAGCAGAAGACCAAATCTACATGATCAGCCCAGCAGAGGTACCACATCTGGGTTTGCTTTTGCTTTATTTAGTTGACAAACATCCCAGATTCTCTGGACTGCAGGTTTAACAGCACCCTCTTTACAATACCTCATGATGTGGATGGACATGAAAAGTCTGTATTCAAACTACAACGAGCTCGGCTTGGCAATTCAGCATAGCCATCCTGAGTCTCCTCGTTACTATAGGTGTGATCAGCCCTTACATCTGGAGCTGTTAGAGCATTAAACTCCTGTTCTGGCTCATTAACAGCTGATCCAGAATCGGTGGGAAATGGGGATGCACTGGGCACAAACCAGTTCTGTACCAACATAACTTTTCAGAGTGGAATGACTGCACTCAGCATTTTTTTAAAGACTTTTCCTGGAAAGAAGCTGTTTGTTCAGTTTGTCTGAAGTGAAGAAAACTGTCTCAAGCCTCAGAAAGAAAACTCTGGCTTGCAAGTGATCGCCAAGGCTGCTCTCCAAAACTGCAGTTGCCCCCATAGTACTGTTACTCATCTGTCTTTCCAAAGACGCACTTATCAGAAAGCTGAAAGGTAGAAGGCACAAGTGAACATGGGGGCCAGCAGAAGCCTCAAATCAGACTATGTCTTCCTGTGGAAGAACAGGTCAGGGTACACGCACGATTTAGAAATTCAGATATAATGTTGCTGACCATCACAGGGAGAAATAAAGGATGAATTCTGTACCTGGAGAGGGCCAGAGCCCCAGGATATGCTGGCATTACACACCAGTGGACCCATGTAAATTTCAAAGGCCTCACAGTATTGAACGGGTTGCCTTTGCTCGCTAATGTTCTGTTTTGTATATGGCAGGAATAGGACAGGTGCAAACAGCCTCAGACATCCTCCACAGTTGAGGAACCCTATCCATGAAATCCACCATGGATTAAATCTAATTCAGCACTGACTCAGCTCCAGAGCTGGGAACATCCTGTTGTGAGGAAACACTCCTCCCTGTGGGGCGCAGATCGATCTGCTTCTTTCAGATCTATGACAGTCTGAGGTATCAGTTTACACTAGGAAACAAGACCACCCTACTGGACCACTTTTCCTTTCATCACTCTCAGGCATGTTCTTCAGCTTTAGAAAGGCTGCTTCCCCTAAAGACAATTTGTGGGCTGCTGTCGCATTCCCACATGGATCTGCTGACACAGCTATTCTGGTAGTGCCTGGTAGTACTGAGCCATGAACTCCACAGCATCCGCAAAGCACAGTGGCAAACACCAGAATTTTCCAGAATGGGAAAGTTTAGGGCAAAGAGGGTGGGTACTCATCATCATCATTATTCCACTGAAGGAAAAGCAAAGAGATCTGTCTTAAGTAAATAAGCTGTGTTAGCCCTTATTTCTATATTAGAACAGTTTTCCTAATGAAAATAATAGAATGCTAGTTAGTTACAGAATATTCTTTGCTGTTAAGGCAATGGCAAAGTGCATAAAATCTGTCAGAGATGCCCTAGACACACATGACCTCTGCAGCACGGACTACACGGTGTACAGTAGTCCCTTTAGGTTAGGTATTTCTGCAGCTGTCCCCAGGACTGTTATCCGTCACAGTTTTTCTGTTGACAAAGAGAAACTCTTGCCTCCACCCTTCCTGAACAAAAAGCTGCCTCCTGGACACCCATAGGCAGCAAGGAAACGCATTTCCATCAAGCACCAAACTCAGTGCCGGTAACGTTGCCAAGCTTGCATCATTCATAGTCTTGTATTACACTAGCGGGGGCGTGGGCACAGGGGGAACCGACTCCTCATATGCGCCGGCGGCTCCTTAGCTAACCGGAGCGGGAGAGGAAAGAGGGAGGCTCTGGGCACGGGCGCTCGGCACGCCCCGTCGTTCCGCCCGGTGACGGGACCGCTCCAGGTCGCTCAGCTTTTTGCAGCTGCGGCTCTTCCGCCGCGCCTTGAAGCCTTCTGAATTCCTCCGCTAACAGCCGAGCTGCCGGGCTGGGGCCGCTGGGGGGGGGCGGGCCGATCACGGTTTGCTCCGCCCGAAGCGGCTAGCGCGCACGGGCCCAGGGCGCGCACGGAGAGGCGGCAGGACAGAGGACAGGGATCCCCAGCTACTGTAAGGCACCGCGGGCCGCGGGTGCGGGTGGTGGAAGGGTGACCTGGGCTGCTCCACCGAAACCTCCGCGCCACCTTCGTGTCGCAAAGCCGCCACCGCTGTGGGATCCGGGTCCCGGGACAGCTGCCGGGTCCCGGGACAGCTGCCGGGCCCCGGGACGAGGTGGTCTGGCAGGGTCGCGGCGCATCCCATTTTCCGGCGGCGGGGAGGGTCGCTTGGCCGCGGGGAAGTCCCCGGGGCGCAGTGACGGGAAGCGACCCGGCGAGGGAGGGGTGCGCGCAAGGGAAGGCGGCCCGGCGGCAGAAAGCCGCCAGGAAGAGAATGGCGAAGGTCGCTTTCGCCAGGGAGGAACTAGAACGGAGAAGACCCGCGGCTGGGCTTTCCCTGTCCTGCGCTTCCAGCCGCGGCGAGCGGGTGCGTTTGTCCGCTCAGCGCGCATGGGGCTGCCGGGACCGAGCGGACGGGGAAAGGGAG
Source organism: Coracopsis vasa (assembly GCA_026283785.1). Taxonomy (NCBI): domain Eukaryota; kingdom Metazoa; phylum Chordata; class Aves; order Psittaciformes; family Psittacidae; genus Coracopsis; species Coracopsis vasa. The sequence continues at coordinate 7,244 of JANHGB010022577.1, forward strand.
GCGGGAGGAGGAAGGAGCAGCGCTTCCCTCTCGCGTTCTGACTAAAGCATAGCCGCAGCTGAACGAAGAGCCTCTGACACGGCAGCCCGCTCTGGGTGCCGCACACGAACACACGGGTTTCTAACACCAGAACCGACTGTCCCACACCGGTACCGGTGCAAGCCATTGCACAGAACTCTTCTTTCGATTTTCACCCTCTCTCATGTTTCCGGGTTTGCCTTGGCCTCTCCTCGCGTTCGCACGGGATCCGTTTCGTAAGCTGCTGCTGATCGGTGCCTTTTTCCTCTTTTTCCCCAGAAGGGGAAAAAAAAAAAAACACCAAAAAAACAAAACCACGAAACCCCACACCCCTCAGTGAAAAGATGCAGCAGAACCTGAGCGGAAGGAAAAGGTTTAGGTGGAGTTGGTGACTTACAGCAACAGAGTTGAGATGTACTAAAGCTTTTGAAACATCTTCCCTGCATGCAGTATTTTTGTCCTTACCCTTCTATTTAGTTTCCGTTACCTGTACCGGCCATACCAGCTTTGGTTCCTGTTTGTTATTCCCTTCCTTTCCTGATTGATAACTAAGTGGCCACAAGTTCTGGTGCTTGAAAACTTGCTCACTTTCTCCAATTATACCTTGTAACACCTCTCAAGGACTTCCGTGCTGTGTCATTAGACCGAAAGGGCTGCAATTACTGCTTGATCTTTTTTGTATGATCGTGCTAACGTGCTCAGTAATCCTCCTTAACCGTGCGGCCAAGACAAGATCTGCAGCAGATCAGTACATTACAACACAGCAAACCGCCCAAGACTCAGGTGCAGTGCGACCTAATGACCAGATCATGATTCTGGAGAGTTTATGTGCCCTTTGGGGGTTAGAGAACCTAACCGCAGTGTTAAAAAGGAAAACGCCACAAACCCACTTAATACGCTTTTAGCTCTCTCTACAGAAAATCTAAACATGTTAGTGAGCAAAAATCCAGCTATGTTAGTGGGCAAAAATCTATCTCCTCTAGCAGCCATATTCCCATGATACATGTTGGCACTTGTTAAATATGAACTCACACTAATACGGATGTTCTGAACACTATATTGAAAAAATGGTTTATAGTCAATCAAGTACACAGATTAGAGCAACATCATGGAACACAAAGCCCTAGAAATAACGTCAGGCTAACCCCAAATTTCTTAACTATAAGAACCGTTACATACCTTTGGTTCTCTTACCAACAGATATGTAATGTCTGCACTGGTGTATCCTAAGTACATGAGGATTACCATGTATCTCAATAAAAAGCAGTAGGCTTAGAATGAACATGAGGTTTTGAGCTTCCCTCCACGATTTTTTTATCATCTGACAATTCTAGGCAATGTCAGCGAACACCTTATCTAAAGTAGTATACCAAAATAAGTAGTCTTTTCTTGAAAACCTGGCTAGAGACTGCTATCCTGTGATACCTATCAACAAAAACCTTTGAGTCTGAAATAAGTCTTAGGATCAAAGACCTTCTATTCAGAGTACCTCACTACTCAACAATGATGAAAAGAAGGAATGTTATCTTAATGGTAGAGCATGTCCAAGGAAGAGGGTTCCATCCCACCTTATGAGAAAATTCCCTCTGTTAAATGTTATCCAGCTCATTTCAGCAGATGCTTCTTGATTTCAGAAGTTATTGCTGCTTCTGAATTTCTAAGCCTTCTGACTACAGTGATTACACACTGCTTGGTAGGAACAGGTATTAGCAATATAAATAGGAACAAGGTCCTATATTGCAGTTTGAGGGATGGCTGGTTTTTGTCATGTTATGTGGTATTGAATGGCAACCCCAAGCTGTCAATAGTTTTAATGCAACTTTAGAGATTCAGCATTCAAAAACACACATCTAATTTGCATTCACAACAAAAGCATGTGCAATTCTTATTACCTACATGCATAATTACCGTTAGCATGAAAAAACTACATAGATATGTGACTTTGAACCAATTATTGAAAGTGAGACACCAGACAAAGAAGCAAGATATTAGCTGATGCCATGTTAAAGCCTCACAACTGAATTCAGGCCTTTGTACCTCTGGCACCCACCCCAGTCACACAACAGTCAGTAGCACCACCCCAAAAAAGCTGGAGAATCATCAGCAGAAACTTACTGGGAGAAAAAAAGCTCACCAAGTAGAGCAGCAGTAAGTGATCTTGGCAGTACCATGAGTCATTTGCTGCACAACTATAAAGGAACTTAAAAAAACCCAAAAAAACAAAACAAACAAACAAAGAAAAAAACCCGAAAACAAACCCACAAGCAAAACTCAAGAGTCTCCTCTCCCCTAACAATTATTGGGCACAGCAGAGCTTACCTTTTTACTATATGAATGCAGCCATATCCTTGCTTCTGTGCTCGTAATGCAGGCTAGCACTCCAGCAAATCTAAATCTGCCTCCTTTCAAAGCCAGGAAAGCCAAAGAAAAAAACTCTGAAGAGAGCACACTGCCTGTCTATGCAACAACATGGGGTATATGTACACTTGGAAGAGGAAACTCTTACTTTCTCTCTTCTACAGATGCAACCTTTTTGGGTTTTTTTATTTAAGTTTACCCTTTCCTATTTTGGCTTGTCAGTATTGGACTGACCACACAATTCCCAAATCAGCCCACAAACATCTCTCTTCCTGCAGACGCCTACTTCCTATAGACACTTTCTCTTCCTCCTCAGCTCCCAGACTCCAGAAAGAGGCTGAGGTAATCAGGCTGCAGCTGATGTTGATAACAACATTAAGCAACCTTTTCAGTTAGAGACTTGATGATGAAGGTGCACAGTAGTTTACAGGAACTAGCAGTCACCTGTTGGTTTGAAAAAATTAGGAATCCCTTTGCCACACTCTTTACAGCTCTTCATTACCAGAGGAAATCAATCCACTGTTGCTGGTACTAGCACTTTGAAATTGTGCCTTTCTACCAGCAATGTGTATCTGTGTCATAGTCATCCAAGAGGAATGGAAACTGAACAGCTCTACTCTTGGATTTTGTCTTTTTTCAGCAAACTCTTTCCTTAGCCAATGTAAGGTGCTCAAGGTAAAAGTTCAGTGGGGAAAAAAAAACAGAGCTTGTGGCTTGCACCTGTGCTAGCAAGGCAGCTTGCTGGTATGTGCCAGAAGTACTGGTTGTCTAGCTTGCTTTTAAGGTTTTTCCTCCTGAGAGACATGTTAGGTAAGAGAGCACCACAGCTTTATTATCAAAGGCTTAAAATTATTCTGGCATCCACTGGGGTTTACTTGTCTATCCATTTCATAGGCTCCCACAAGCTCTCTTTTGGTGCACTTAGGAGTTAATACAAGCCTTCACATTCTTTGTTCCCCTTCTTTTTGAAACATGGGGAGAATTTGCCTTAAATCCGGCCACAGTCCTTCCTGGTGCTTGTCTGCTTAGATTCAGACAGCTGTGGAAGTAAGTTTCCCATAGAAGCTGTGTTTCTTGTTTCACTTTCAAGAGAAACCTTTTGTTTCTTTGTTTCAAGCTTCAAGCAAACCTTAGAGCTGGCTTTGAAAAGATGCCTAAAAAGTAGCTTAGAGTTATACTGGGCACCTGACAGGCCCATGTTCAGGCAATTTAGGAAATGAGATACCTGTCAGAATCATCAGGCACGTCTTGCCTTTGGGACAGTAGCCCTTGATTTTTGTGGGTTTCAGTTTTTGCAACTGTGAAGTGTAGTGACAGTACTGATCTACTATGTATTATACGGATAAAACCTATTTATTAACAGCACTTTGAGATCCTCGGGTGAAGAAATGTTTTTATATTTACTTAATGTAACTGTAACCAGGTGACAGGATAAATTTTTGTGATCCTAAGGTCTGATGCTGTGAAAGCCACGGCATCTTTGGTTTCAAACTGAGGCCCTTTGTTCATAAGGGTGACCAGACTATATGTTTGTGTCCCACTCCTTATACAGGCACGTACTTAGTGGAACAGCTAAATGCTTGATAATGACACTTCTTTTTCGTCCTTTATACTACAGGTCCAGGAGCACTAAGTACTTGATTTTAACAGCTAAGCCAAAAAGACTGCAAACATGTCTCTGGAAGACATCCGTATGAACACCCAGGATTTGTATGAAAAAAGAAAATTAGATGCTGGAGGATTTGGAACAATTTTTTTATGCCATCACAAGAAATATGGAGATGTAGTATTAAAAAAAGTGTATACAGGGCCACAGCGCACTAAGTAAGTTACAGATCTTAGATCTGATTTTTATCTTTCAGTTGGTTTAAGGAAATCTTCAAACTCAATGGGGATAAACCTAAATAAAGTGTAATAATTTCAGATCTTTGGATTCTGGAGATACTGCATGTGAGGAAAATACTCTAAAGAGAATATTAGCAAATTCTTGCAAATTTTCCTGTTTTTTTGTCTCACGAGCCAACTTTTTAAGTTTAACTCATTGTTCCAGTGAGGTTCCTCTTTTCTATTGCAAGGTTAGCACTATTGTGAGTTGTTAAGAATCAGAGGGACTCTTGCACACTTAAGGAAATGCAGGAACTCAGTGGGCATGTGATATTTTCAAGCTTGCAGATCAATTTTCAATACGGTTGTTCAACTGTAGGTGTCCACTAAGAATACAACACACGTATGAGCGATCAACAGGATTCTAACCATCCATGTATAATACCAAGAATATAACTCTCTCCCTTGAGAAAAAGCAGAGTGAGCCACACCTTTTGCTTTAATTCAAGGACTGAATCAGCTCTTCATTTCAGTGAATTCAGGTCCCATTGCAGCTCTACTACCTCACAGCTGTAGCAGTCCTAAATCTTTCCCATGAGTCATCCACTAGAGAGAGACAAACACCCATAGAATCAACTAGGTTGGAAAGGACCTTTAAGACCATCAAGTCCAACCATTATGTTCTATTCGTTTGGGTTATTGATAAACTTTTTTTCTTTCTTTCTTTTCTTTTTTTTTTTTTTTTCCCCAGCAGAAAGGGAATTAAGAGATTTTAGTAGTTTGAAGACTGCAGTGACAGTTTGGGATGAACACAGCTAAAACATACAAGCCTGCAAGCTTTATTTTGTGTATTTCTTTCTCACTACACAGGCTCATTATTATTCCTTAAAGTATTGAACCAAAAATCTTAAGCAAATTTATAACTGAGCTTAATGCAAACAAACCAATCACTTTCCTCTCCAGTACTACAGAGAAACACAGAGGGAGAAAGCATTAGCAAGGAACATAGTCTCAAGATTTTCTTATATCCTTTTGCCTGATGACAAAAACAAGAGCAACAGTAAAAATACCACTCCTTCTTCTATTTATTCTAATGCGTACCATCCTTCTTAACACCCTTAGTTAGCTCCCAGCTGTGTATCTGTGACTATTGATGGATTATACCAGGGCCCAGATAAAGAGTTAGGCTTTAAATTCGTCCTAAACTGGTAATTGTTAGTAAGTGTTATGATCCAGTATGTGGATGGATCCCCCGTAATAAATCCATTTTGAATATGAACAGGAATACCAGCCCTTTGGGAAAGAGACCTGTATAGATTCCTGTACAAGAGGTGGTAGAGTGATTTGATCCTCTTGTCCAAAGGCCTTCAGCCCTGCCTGATCCCACCCCAGTTCAAGATGCTTATGCACATTCTGAAAAGCAGGCCTTAAAATCAGGCTGAGCAGACAGTCTCTGTGCAAGGCATTTGAGCAGAGACTTAGAGAATATAACCTGACATGAGCAAAGCTGTATCAATTAAAAACTAGGGGAAGGTGTGGTTCATCTTACAGTGGATGTAGGGATTTTGACATTTATGGCCATCGTTTTCATTATTAATCAACAGCATTTTCACCCGTGTTCTTTCTAGCCTAGCACCTAAGTTCAGTATGATTTCTGTTTTACAGTTACAAGGCTTCCCTCATTGAAGAAGGCAGGATTATGCAGAGACTGCAGCATGAGCGTGTGGTAAAACTACTAGGTATCATTTTGGAAGATGGAAACTACTCACTTGTGATGGAGTATGTGCAACGGGGGAACATGATGAAAGTGCTACAGAAAGTGAGCAGTGAATTACTTCATCCCTTGCTCTTCCTTAGGGTTGGTAAGGTACTTGAGAGAGACAGTATGTTACTGCTACGCCAGAGAATGGAGTCTTTAGATTCTCATCCTCCTTTCTGTGTTAGAGCCAGTGGCAGCCCTGCCTTCTCTAGAAACAGCAGAGGACAACTGTGGCTTTTCTGTGCAACACAGAAGAGCAGACCACAGTTATAGGTTCAAAGTTATAGGAGTGTAGAGAATTTGCTAAAGAAAACTGCTTTTGTAAATATGGAGTGACTCTAGAATTGTTTTAAATTTAGGTTCAAGAAGGACCTTAGTTCTTTTTTACCATGGCTTGAGCAGAGGTACTCTTGGGACTGAAAAAGAAACTTTTTTAAAGACTTTTTTAATTTGATGGTGGTAATACCGTTTTTTATTAGATAGTACTTGTTCTTTATTTTAGGTCTCGCTGCCTTTGTCAGTGAAAGGACGTTTCGTGCTGGAGATTATTGAAGGAATGCTTTATCTGCATGAAAAGGGCTTCATACACAAAGACCTAAAACCGGAAAACATCCTTGTGGACACAGACTTCCACATTAAGGTACTGGTTAGAATGTAAATGGAAAAAGCTGGTGATCTGGGTTGGAAGAACACAGTTTGACTGCATTGGTTAGTTTTCCTGATTGGAAAATGTACTCCTTTGTACTCTATCATGAAGAGAACATTATCAGAGGATCACTGAAGTATGGTGGCCTATACAGTATCTGAGATCTGCACAATCTTCCTGCAACTGTGGGAGGAAAAAAAAATCACTAATGGTATTAAAAAAATTAATAATATTGTTGAGAATTGGTGAACTGAAAAAAAAAATTACAACTAGAAAGAAAAAACCCAAACCTTTATACATAGAGATTGAAACAAAATAGAATTTCTTATGGATCGGGTCTTTTGCTCTTTATTGCTGTAATTTCTTCTCCTGCCTTTACCTCCTCCTCTTTATTCTTGTCCTTCTTTTGCCTATTACTTTTTCCTCTTTTGACTCCCTCTTTTTTTCCCTCAGTCATCATTTTTAAATGACAGCCAGCAGCTACAAAAAAAAGCAGCAGGAGACTACTTCAGAGAATGGTTTATAATCCTGTTCCAAAGCCCTTCTATTAACTTTACTGGGCTTTTGGATCAAGACATATAGATATAGAGCCTACTGCTGAATAAACCTCAATAGAATTTGCAGCAAACCTCATCAGATGTCCTGTCTCTGGTCAAGGTGAGTTGCTGAAATAATCATCCCATTACAGTCTGAAACTACAGAATAAGTTCCTGTGAAGAGCGCTCGGTCATTTGGTATTTCTTATATTAGAAAGTGAGAAGTTGTTTTACAAGGTTAATATAGTAGCAAGTCCTACTGCAATATGAGCAGCATGCAGATAAGAGGTATAAACTCTATTTAAAAACAAACAACCCCCCCAAAAAAAAACAACTAACAAACAAACAAAAAATAAAACTCAACCCAGCCCAACCAACCAAACACACCGAACCATCATGGTCTGCTTTAAATGTAAATTGGATGGGGTTTTTGGTTTCAGCTTATATGGACAGGACCAAACTAGGCTATCATCACACTGCATGACAACCTGAACTGGAGCTCAGGATCAAATTCAGAATCAGATCAGACTTAAGGAGCTTGATCAAAAGAATAATTTAAGGCAGTTGTTGTATGATCTATCTGCTGGAATGTATCTAACATTGCCAATATTTATGAAGGGAAACAGTTCTAGGAAAATGCAAATGTGCGAAGATTTACATAGTATCTTCCTCTAACACATTAGACCTCCTCTCACTTACAGACATGAACCTGGACTCCTGGTTCCTTAGCAGGATGTCACTTGCATTTTCCTCTTCCTTTGAATATATGACTTTTAAATTTAGCCCAAAGTTTCAGAAACTCAAAGGGACAATAAGCTAGTTATAGGCAATGAGAGAGAAAAGAAAAGCAAGTTAAAAGTGAGGCAAGGTGCTGCCTCAGTATTTTTCACTTGTTTTTCCCTTACATTCGTTCATTTTCCTTACAGTCATTCCAAGTGGGTTAAATTAATAATGAAGGTTCGCCTAATGGTTCCCTATAGGCAGTGATACTTTATTTAGGACTAAAAAAAAAAAAAAAAAAAAAAAGAAAATGCAAATAGTTTGTTTTCCTTTCTTGTTGCATTTTTTAGCAGTATTTCCTTTTTAGATAAGTTATTACCAGCTATTCATTATCAAATAGAGCACTACATGAAATACTTTTTTATCACCTCTTTGTCGTGGCACTAGCTCTGATGTGTCTCATTTTTCAGATTGGAGATTTTGGTTTTGCATCCTATAAGAGCTGGAGTCAGCTGTCCCGAGAAGAGACAGGCCGACGGAAGCAAACCAACAGCGTTTGTCAGTACAGTGGTGGGACTCTTTCCTATATGGCCCCAGAGCATTTAAGCACTATTCACATAAAACCTGGAGAGAAATCGGATGTTTACAGCTTCAGCATAGTGACATGGGCAATTTTTGCTAACAAAGAGCCATATGAACGTAAGTTACTTCCAAAATGATGCTATCATAAAATGAAGTTACAAATGTTAAACATTTAAAGTAATAAAATTAAGATTAGTAGATTAAATCATCAATGCCTAAGAACAGTGCCTGTTCTTCACCTCATGCTCAGTAAAAGGCATTAGTTGCATCATCCCGGACTTCTAAGCATGGACAAGAACATTTAAATTGAAATCCTGGCATGAGCCCAATCTATTCACATCTACATGGTGGGGGCATAAACCTGCACTCAGTGGCAGAAGCCATATAAACTTCTGGCAGGCCAAGATGGAATCTTTGATGTTACTCTTATTTTCTGAGGTGGACTAGTTACATGTGGTTTTTCTTTTAACAGGAACAATCACATAACCAGTTGTCACTTTTCAGCTGTGTGGCATGAATTTCTCAACATGCAGTAATGTGTTCATACAGAACAATAGGAGCAGACTATGGAATTCCAGAGTAAAATGTTTATTGTTTTGAATGGATTTTTTGCTAAATGGCTAAATGTTGCCTATGTGGCCATCTTTGTGTATCCAGTGCAAAGCGTAACTGAGATACAGGTTCTGTAGAGCTAGATCCGTTACTCTACTCACGCTAGGTATGTCTTAGATATAAAAGTAAATCCATTCATCTTAAAATAAATTTCTAACCCATGGAAGTTAGGGCAGAGGATTCAAATTCGCTAATGTGAAAGTAGTAGCTGTAACTCAGACATCTTTGAGATCTTTTACACATCCACAAACACATATGGAACTGCTTCATTATTTCTTTCTTCGCTATTTCTTTTACCTATGGAAAGGTAGCAAAACCGATGATCAGAATTTGATTTCATTTTGCAGATAGTATAAATGATTCTCAGATTCGGTTTGTCGTCGAGCGTGGAAACAGGCCAAACATAGAGGAGATTACTGATAAATGTCCAGTGGAGATTATTGGCTTAATGGAACAATGCTGGAAACAAGAGTCAGAGAAACGGCCAACCTTTGCAGGTAAGGCACTGCTTTAGGATTCTTTTTGTTACTTGTCCATCAATAGTTTGTAATGTAGTAAAACAAACTCGAGTGTTTTCCTCTTAAAATACAAGTTTTTGCTTTGAAAATAGAAATATCAATTCACATGCCCAGTAAAGTGTGCTCCCTGTACCCCAACTAAACATGGGATCTAGTCCAACATTTACAGATTTGAGAAATACTCGTGAGTGGATGGAGATAAGATATTTTATACTTGCTGATAATTTGTCTTTAGCATAGTATAATCTTCCTGCTGAAATTCACAGAAAAGCTGACATCAGGGGACATAGTATACCTTGGCTATGACTGAGAAAATACCCTATTGAAACTAGCTTCAAAATCTGTGTGGTTTAGCCTTCCATGAGCAATACAACAGCCTTTGACTAGTTAATCAACCTTTCTTATAGTCAGATCCCAAAACACTTGTAGTCAGTGAAAGTCTTGCCTGAGGGGGCTGGGAAGGAGACTAAGAGCATTCAGCAAATAAGTCAAAATTCTTTTAACTCCTCTTGCCTCTTCTTTCTGTTTCAATACATGGTGCCAAAAAAACCAACCAACCAAACAAACAAAAAAAAACAACAAATAAAACAACCCATAAAACAAAAACCTCTGTGCATAACAGGAAACTGAGGTTTGGATTTAGCCAGGAACATCAAGAGCTTTGTATACAATAGGCATGTCCTTAAATACTCAGGGGAAATTTGTATAACAGGAGGAACCCATCTACTATTTCCATATTTAACCTGCTAATGAATTGAGTTTATGCTTAGATTCTAATTTTCCCATATGCAAAATACTGATATTTACCATGTTTGTAGATTATTTCAATAATTCCATCTTTAGCAAAGATGGGATAATTGTTTACCAAATAGCTGAATGCAATTGAATGTAGCTTATTTCTTAAAATGTAGCAACCAATCTTTTGGCCAGTCAAGTCAAGGAAAGGAGCTGTCAGGCACAGATCATAGACAGGGAGCTTTCACCCTGAAAAGCAATACACCAACAACAATGACGAAAAAAGTCACTAGAAATCATCCTATTCTTGTTACTATATTAGGGCTAAATGAGCCATGTGAACAGATTCCAAATATACATACGACTTTCCTGTTTCTGGCTTCATACAAATCTTTATTCAATCCTTGTCCATCAAAATTGTTAACAGTATAAATCACTTATTTTCTATTGAAAACCACTTTCACATAGTTCTTTCCTTTTTGCAGAAATTAGTCAAAGATACAGTCCATTTTACTACCAAAATCTAAAAAGCGATATTGGAGCTGATGTGGAGAAGTTAAAAGTGAGTAACTTTCTAAGCATTTTAAAGTGTCAGTTCCCCATAACTCCTCTCTCCAATCCCAGCTGTGTCCAGATTCTGTCACTTTGAGACTGATAAGACTTGACTGACCTGATTTCCTTCTGTGATTAAAATGGATGGATTTGGAAAGGAGGGGAGAGCAGTCCATGTCATTTACTTCAACACTTCCTCCAAAATACTCTTGTATCCAAGTTTGGATGTTGCTGTCTGGATGGGCAGATGAAAACAGGTTGGATGGTGAGAGAGTAGTGGTTAGTGGGTTGCACTTCTTCACCTGGAAGCCAGTAGCAACTGCTGTAGTGAAGGGGTCTGCTCTACCAGGGCCTTCCCTAGTTTACTTCTTTATCAGTGGCCTGACAGCAGTGATAGCGCTTACTTTCATAAGGCATGCAGGTGACACAAAACTAGGAGGATCAGTCAATACAGTCACAAGGGCAAGGCTGCCAGCTGCAGGCTGGAGAACCTGTGAAATTCAGAAAGGATAAATGCAACATGTTGCACCTGGAATAATCCCTGGCTTCGGTGTCAGATGGGGTCTGCCTGGCCAGGGAGCAGCACTGTTGAGAAAGTAGTGGCGAGCAGCAATCTGGGCACCAACCAGAGCCTTGATAGCAGTCAGGAAGGCCAGCAGCAGGAGGCGATAAGCTAAGCACTTGTTAGTCCTGCCATATGAGTTGGGGCTGAAGGACCAGGACTGTCTCAGCCCAAACATGCAATATCTCCTTATCCTACCTATGAGGAGTTTATTGAGAAGTTAGAGCAAGCTCTTCACACCAGTGATAGTAGGAGGACATGAGACATGGACATAAACTGAGACAAGGGAGATTCAAACTGGATATAAAAGGGAAAACAAAAAAAAACCAACCCAAACTGCCCTGTGAGGACAGCCAAGCAGTGGAGCAAGTTACCTAAGGAGGTTGTCCAGTCACCATTATTGAAGGGTTTCAACACCCAACTGCACAACTCTGACCCTATAAATGACCCTGTTTTAAGCGAGAGGTGGGCCTAAGATCCCCCAAGGTCTGTTGTCACCTGAGTGACACTCTGATTCTATGACAATACTTTGCAAAAGCTCCTCATGTATCCATTAAGTTTCACTCATTAAATAAAATATTATTCCTAGAGATTCAAAAGTGGCAGAATCAGATAGAGACTACATGTAAAAAAACCTCTGTAAATTCTTGGTAATCTGTGTACTACACTCATCTAAAGAGTCCCAGCCTGCTTGAGAGCAGGAAGCTATACCGCAGTAATAACAGGGAATATTTTGAATCAGATGTTTTTCCTGAGTATCCAAGTCGGTTTCTCTTACTTCTCTGTAGGTTTATAAGTTATGATAAAGAATGTTTTTCTGACTGAAAAGACGAGAATGAGAACTTCTTGGGCTGATTTTATCATAGATTTTATGAATTTACTCACTTCTGTAGTACTGACAGCTGTCAGTGAAAACTCCTGGCACTAGAATTTTAATCTTTGCAGTGAAATAAGGCTCAGATACCCAGTTATTTTAAATAAGAAAACAACTTCCTTCATGAAACTGTTCATTTACAATTTTCTTCAAAGTGCTTCCTTCTGTCACCAAGTCTGCAATTGTGGAAATGAAAGTTTCTGGTTTAGGGAACACATGATGTTTGTGAAATACTAGTGACTGTTGGAAAACAGTCGAGTTTTGCAAAATAAAACTGATGGAACAAATTTCCTGGACTGATTTGGCCAAACTAACTCACAATGTGAAGTACATACATCCGATTTATAGTAAAGTACATTTGATTTATGACAGTGACACCAAGTCAAGATCATGGCTAATTATACTAGCTGTATTAGCTCTATGCAATATACATCTCAAATCATGGGGATCAAAGGACTACTTGAAATGGGCCATGAGTCTATTACTTTCTCAGGAAGGAAAGCATCCATTCTGATCAGGGCACAGAATGCGAGTACTGCCTCCAAGGCAAGTGAATGTGGTGAATGAACTATTCGTACAGCTTCAGTAGCAACATGAGTTGGAGGGTTGCATATTGGGCATAGCCCCCCACTAGCAACTGCAGAAGCAGAGTTCACAGCCTCCTAACTAAAATGGTCGCAGAGTCACAGAACGGGTGAGGTTGGAAGGGACCTCTGCAGGTCATCTGGTCTAATTGCACTGCTCAAGGAGTTCGGTTATTCAAGAAAAATCTAAGGGCCTAAGATTATAATGTGCTTTAGAATGTTATCTCTTGCTTTCAGAAGTAAGTAAATTTTTTGGGGGGAGGGACGGGGGGACGGGAAGGAGTGAGTAGCGGTTGTTGATTTTTAATCTGTCAAAGTACTACTTGGGTTTAATTAAAAAAAATACTACTTTTAGAACTAATGAGTAAGGAGCACTGAAGGAAATAGAGAAAATTTTTTCAGGTAAAAAAATTTACTTCTAGGGAAGTCTGAATAGTGGGAATATCAGAAGATTAGAACAAGAATGGATTTTGCCTTCAATCTAGTGAAGTGAGGATGAGGGTTTACAGAAAGGAAAACGTACTGCTTATTTCTGAGGATTTGCTTTAAACTCCTTGTTCATAATACTCTTCATAAAAGTCATCATGGTCATACCTGAATGTAAATCTTTCTCACCTCTTCCCTATTAATGAATATACTTAAAATAAATATAATCCACAGAACAGGGTGCACATTTGCTACCTTTACCTCAGCAGCATCTTCTCACCAATATTGCTTGCAAAAAGTCTATTAAGTACAAGACAGACTATCCAAAACCACTATCTCTGGGTTAAGCTCATACTCATGTAAGGAAGGGTATTGTTTGGCCAACTTAGAGTATTGTATTCTGCAGTTGCATTGCAGTCCTTCCCTTTTTCATTGAAGAAAAGATTTTGCCCATCCGTCGCAAAGCAATGGGTATTTTTTGTTAGGCTATGCTCTCTGCAAGGGTATGGAATCTTTTCCCATACCCAGATTCCCAGATTCATGGAATTTGTTCATCCCGGTCACTTTGCTGTGAAGCTGTGCCGTTTCCTATTCTACAGGAACTCCCTTTGGTTAAACTTTTGCCTATAAATTCTTTCTTAAATGCAGAAAATGTGGCCTGTGTCAGATGAACTGCTGGATGAGATGCAATCTCTTCAAATAGATGCTGTAGCAGAAAACAGAAGTAATGCTCAAGCAGGTAAGACATATATTAACACATCATTATTCTGTGTATTCTGCCAAAGATGAAGTTGTGTACATGTACAAAATAAGTGATCTTACCATTAAGGGGTTATGAAGAGACCTAATTATTCAGCATTTGAGAAAAAACTGTAACCACTGAAAAGATTAAATTTGCTGCCAATCTCCCAAAAGTCATACATAGATGAATTTTCTCTCCTTTTGTATTTTCCATCACATCTTGGATGAGTTGCATGTTTTGTGGTTTTATAGAGCTGTCTTACTAATATGTGATTATATAGTTATAGTTTTGTAGAAATGTATCTGGAATTTTTTTACCAAAGTTTTTTAATGGCAAAGGATATAGGATCATATTTACAACACTGATTTACAAGTAACAATACCAAATTCAGCAGAAATTAGATCCTGCTAAGTTTGCTCACACCATTTGAAAGACATGAAATGAATAATGTTAAACTGTAACATACAACTAATAAGCCTTCCCCAAAGCTAGGTTTGCTCACTACCATTTGAAAGACATGAAATGAATAATGTTAAGCTGTAACATACAACTAATAAGCCTCCCCCAAAGCTAGGTTTGCTCACTACCATTTGAAAGACATGAAATGAATAGATGTTAAGCTGTAACATACAACTAATAAGCCTCCCCCAAAGCTAGGTTTGCCATAACTGTTCTTCAGTAGAACTGATGGACTTTGTAGGGCAACACTACTGCTATATTTCAGAATTAGTATAATTACATTTCCCTAGCAGAAATAACCATGTAGGGCTGCAGCAGATTACGTGCTTTAAGTATGAAAGGCTTTATTCTGAATCTATACTGCGGAAAGATACTATCTTGACAGCCCGTCAGTCAAATTCAGGTTTTCCTCTCCAGTCAATGGGCATTACTCAGATAGTGGCAGTGAAAGATATCCCACAGGATATGTTCATACATCTCAAACGTTCCCTGGAGAATGGATGTCATGTAGTTTATGCTAATATTGAATTGCTAATAGCTGTCACTTTTGATGAGGTTGTTTCTGTATTAGATCATTCCTCCCACTCCCTCTCTAGCAGCAGTAACAAAAGAAGCAGAATGAGTCAGACTGGAGGTGTACTAATATAAAGTCATAAAAAGGAACTAGTCTGAATTCATGTAATTGGGGATGGAGGGATGGGGCACAACACAGTTCACTGACATCTGTGCTAAATAGAAGCACATACATACACTATTCCAATTTTACAGTGGTCTCTGTAAGAGACTGTGAAAGAGTCCTTTGCTTTAGGCAATGTACATTGCCAGACAACTGTGTCTGTACATTGTACAGGCAACTGTGAAGCTTTCAGAACTTTTTAAGGAAGCATATGTAGTCCTACCCTTAAAACCACAAGAACAAATAGTAACAAGCAGATTTTTAAATTCTTTTTTAGTCTTGGAATGCTGCAGCATGATCCAGATCATAACTCAATCTAGTTCAAGACTGAAGTGAAGCTTCCTTTGATAGTGAGAATTAGTTTGAAGGATGTAGATGACAGATTATTTTTTTTAGTAGGCATTACTTGTAAAAGTGTATTCATTGGGACTATAAAGAATAAATAAGACAAAACAATAAATAATAAGACAAAATAATAAGACAATAAAAAAATAAGACAAAAGAATAAATAAGACAAAAAGGATTAATCACAAAATACCTAGACAGGATATTTTACTTAATGATTTGCAAACATGACTTAAATGACAAATAATTTGTGCTGTATGAAATAACACCTATTACAGTGGCATTATTTTCCTTCATTTTACACTCTAATTTTGCACTGATTAAGCCCCAGTTAATGCCAGTGGAGACATAGCAGTAAATCAGACCCTGCAAATGCCTCCAGGAACTATTTATTTCAGTGTTTGAGAACTTGATGTCAATATAGAGTATGCAGTGAATTTTGACACCACTTAAGTAAGTGGGATTTTGATACCGATAGTTTAAACAAGCCTGTACTTCCTAGATAAAAGCTTGCAATACTTGTCTGTAAAGGCATTCTATATAATAAAACACAGCTTCTGCCAGAAGTGATGATATATTTAACCTTTTATATATTACCATAATATTAAAGGTAGATTAATAGATTCTAGTATCATCAAAACAAGCTATATAATTGCATTTGGATGTATTTAAAATATTTTCATTTTCTCCATTTCAGATCAGCCTAATTCTCTACACAGTATTCAAGGCCCTGTGACCAGTCAGGTTAATGAAGCCTTGTTTGCTGCCTCCCCTGAGAATCAGCCTGTTGAGAGCTGTGAGACCCCATTTACATCTGATGATAATCTAGAAAGAAAACTTCAGCGTGAATACAACTACCATGTACGTGGGAGCTGGATGGATAAAGCAGTTCCTCCTGCAGTACACACCCTTGAAATGAGAGAGGAAGAAAGGAGACAGAGAGTTTCCTATGATCCACTTGCAAAGCCGTCTCCTGTTTCTCTGCATCCCAGAGATGAAAAAACAAGATCAAACACTAATCTATATATTTGGCCAGCAATAAAACAAAAACATGGAGCTGTGGATACTTTTCACAGGATAAACCCTAAGGGTACTCTAATGGGAAACACAGGTGCTACCTATGGCTTGTGTGCAGCCAGTACCTTTAACCTAGGTATACCTGTGCCTGAATCTGGCCTAAACTCGCAATCACAAACCAATGTAAACTGGTATCCACAGAACACAGACAAAGATACAGGTGAGATTCCTCCTCCTCCAAGACCTATGTTTCTGAAAACACACTTGCTCTCTAAAAATTAAGTGGTCAGTAGTGTCTTGTAGTTTGTGTAACACTTGTTGCTAGCAGTTGATCTGCGATATAGCAAAGGGGAATTTATGTCATGAAGTTCTCTGTCTGCTTGACGTTAATCCAGGTTGCTAAAACACTATCTTTGGCTTTGTTATGCTACTTTCACTGATTTCAGGCTGTCAATTTCAAGTGAACCATTTCTAAAGCATCAGTGTAATACAGATGCATCAGACCCAATACCTAACTCTTCAGCTATCAACCAAGTAATAGCAAATGGCAGATACTGCTATGGCAGATACTGCTACAGCAGCTACCAAAACAAAGAGCTGCTATCAGTCATCCTAGGAAAGCAAACAAGAACTATTGACTCTCAAAACTGCTAACATTCATACCATAGGTTCTGCTTGTGCAGAAACATCATTTGCAGCATTTCAGAAAATAAATGGGTATTTTTAGCTTAATTTGCAGAAAGGTATGAGACTCTTAAGCTCAGGAGTCCAACAAGCAGCTGAGGCTTATAACTGTTTTCTCCAGAGAGATGTGGCTGGTGCTGATGGGGAGCTTTTGTTGGTATTTGCTAGAGAGCTGTGTCATATAAATGTGTGGAAACAGAGAAGAGAACACTAAGCCTTGGCAAAAAGTATAAGTAAAATGGCAACTAGAGACCTGTAAGATGTAACTTTCAGGAGCTAGAAATGAAAGATAGGTTAGCCTGTTCCTACTAAATATTGGATATTTTTAGTGTGGCATTCTTTTCCAGATCATCTCACAAGAATGCCTAGCTGTTTACAGGCAGAATGCCACAAAGGTGTTATTCTGTTACATTATGCAGAGGCTGGGATTAGTTATTTATGTGAGTTTATTTATTGAAATGAATCAGAGTTGTCATGCCAGAAGGCAGGATTAGAATCATCAACATCACTAATAAAGTGAATTCTTCTATTTGAAAGAAAAAATACAAATTAAAACAGTTATTATAGGGAGGCTTCATGGAATAGCGTGGCAGATACTGGACTTAAATGCAGAAGAGCTGCATTACAGCTCTTCCAGTGACAGCTCTTCAGGTGATCATAATTCAGCCACTCTTACTGCCCCAGCATAAGTTCAAGAGCTCATCTGTGGGCATCCAAAATAATTAGTGCCGTGGGCTGTAAGTTACATCTCTGCCAAACATTGCTGCGACCAGCAGAAGATGCAGTGGTGTCCATGCCTTTGCTAGAGCCACTCACAAGCAGCATGCTAATACAAACCACAGCCGGTCTCAGCAGTAAGAGCACCCTTGGGAGTTTGGAATTTGCCAATTTGAAGACCTGGTATGAGACAGCTCAGTCCGTAACTGTTGTGTGCTGTGTTCCCGCACTGCTGTCCATTAGCCAGGTATTCATACACTCACGTGGAAGCCCATTGTCCTCACTGGGATCCAAGAGTCATTAAAGCTATTAGTCAGTGAGCAGAACCCTGATAAGGTTATTGCTTTAAAAGAGTTATTCAAGGGGATATAATAATTTAAAAGCTTCTCATCTCTTTGTATTTAAGAGCACAAATGGTGTACTTATACTGTTACAAATATGGCAGTCATTTTTAAGTACAGTTGCCATTTTATTTACATAATGCTTTCGAACCTTTTTTATTTTCCCTCTTTGTTTAGGTTACACAGATTCCATTGCTTTCATAAGGCAAATTTCTAGACAACATTCTAGTGGGCCCAGAGCAAGCAGAGGTGAGTGCTGCAGCCTCTATCTGTCCTGGTAGCCAACAGGCTATGCATTGCATCCTGACCAGTAAAGCAGAAGACATCAGGATCTTGAAATAACTTATGTCATTGCTTAATATCTCTAACCATAGCTGAAGTTATCAGTACAAGTGTGCAAAACTAATTCCTGTTTCTAGAAGGACCTGTACACACCATTAAATGTGTACTTGAGGGATCAACACAATATCTTTTTCTACCTGAAAAAGCTTTTAAAAACATGAAGGCATTGTAATGTCTTCTGCACAGCAAAACCAGTCACTTTTAGATTAAATGTCAAGTTGCTGCAACTCTACCCAGCTGCTGAACCACACATGCATTTGGGACACCTGTCCTTTCTTGCTCTGGGTTTTGAATACAAATCTCTAGCTGCAGGCCTTGTTTTGATCACCCTTCCTTGAAACACAGGTCTCTCAACTGTCTTAAATCCCTGAAATTGTCCTGTTCTTTAGGAGTTGTTAATATATGTTCCTTTCAAGATGTGTGGCTTGAGACACCTTGAACTCTTTAATTAACCCTTTCAAGGCTTGTCCAAGTTTGTAAGTGGCTTACATTTACAGAGAAAACTGGAAACAGCAGGTTTCTCTCTTCTTGACTACATGCTCCTTAAAGTCTTGACATAATGACCCAAACATGACAAGCAAGCAAAGTATAGAGGCTTGGGAAAAGAGATATATAAGTACAGTAACTTTTAATGTTGACAAAGCATTTGTATGTGTTTTCGTATCTTGTGCTAGATTCATTTTGCTACAAGTTAAGAAAATAACACACACATGAGATTTCTTAATTTTTTAGCTAAAAATATGAACATATTTCCCAAGGCCTTCACCTCAAAAAAAAAAAAAACAACAAACAAAAACCACCCAACAAAAAAAAGGATACAGGAATCATAATATTTTGAGACATGATATAATGCATTCCTTTTGTGTAATGTCAAGAAACTAATCATGCATACATATAGGTATTTCTGACTCGCAGTTTCAGGTTAACAAATATTAAATGCATTTAATCAGATTTTCATGCATGACCATAGATCTCCACACTGCAATTGAGTGTGTAACAAGGATATTTGTGCATCTAATCATCATTTTGGATGATTAAATACAGAGTTTGTGTGTCATTTTAAGTATCTGTACTTCAATTTTATACCTAGGTTGTGATATTCACCATTTAAAATAGAGTTAGAACATTTAATGGGTGATTATCCAAAAAGAGTTCAGAAAACACTGTCAAGAGAACAGAAAACTGATGTCATCCCACATGACTAGAATATTCAGTTTCATGTTATGTCTGAAAATTGGACTACTGTAAGCAAAAGACACCAAATTAGGTGTTTAACTAATCATATACAAATAAACTACAGATGCAAGCTCAGGGAGGTGCACGCAATTTAGCGGTGCAATCAGTGCATGTTGACTTTTATTGCTGAGGATTCAGGCCTTAAAACAAAGGAGTAGCATTTTTTGGTAAGGCGTCCTGGAAAACATTCTAGTCTTGCCTTAGAAACAAAAGTACAGAACAGGGGGAAGAAAAATTAAAAATTAAAAAAAAAAAAAAGAGAAATGTTGTTGAAACAAGCACTACACAGGTAGTGCACTGTGAAAATAGATACAACTCAAGGATACATTCCTAGATAGCAGAGGTGAAATAAACTGTGGAAGACAGATGCCATCAAGACAGCGTAGTATAACATGGAGTATAGAAACTTTATGAGCAAGTAGAAATAATTTTCTGTAGTGTCACAGAACTTTGAAGTCACAACTGTAAACCTGAATGTACATCTATGAAAAGTAAAGCTGAGAGGCAGAAGAAGTAAGGCTTTAAGATTAAAACAAAAAGTGCTTTCAAGTAAAGGCTACCTTCTGAAGCTGTTAGCCAGCAGAAAGTGAGGCTGCTACTACACATTCCTAATGTGCAGGGAACTTTATTTATAGTCTAGTAATTACCAGCATGTCAGGCTTGGTTATGCCACTTTGTCATAAAATAGAATAGTAGTAGCTTTTTTTTTTTTCACTTTGTGAAAGTATGTTTGTGTTGACTGCATAATGAAAATATGCTCGCAGTTGCCAGTAAATGACTATTTCTGCATTAAATGCAATAAAAACATTTAATCACTTCCCTTATTAGAACTTTCCTTCTCCTTACCTCCTTCTCATGTTCCTTCTTGACATTTGAACAACATGCAGTTGATTATAAAATTGTATTAAATTCCCTTATACAGAAGATTCAGTCAAGTACAACATAAGTTACAGTTCTGGAATTCAGATTGGATCCAACAATCACATGAAGATTGAAGAGCCCAGTCAAAACGTCAGCACTTATCCTGGTGCTACAGAAGAAGCTTATAGGTATTATAAGAAAAATGGTGTGTTTGGTAAGAGAAATAGCTCACTATTCTTGATGTATTCTCACTATATATTCATCTGAAAATCATTAGGTTTGGAATGTATGAAAGCAGTACTGCCTTCTCCCTCTGTAATACTGTGTACCTCATTTGTCCTGTAGTTTTATGACCTCTTACGAGACACCAGATACAAGTATTGATGTATATGCATCAAGAACAAGAGGAGTAACAACACTCCAATTGGTAGAAGCAAGGTTAGGATTGGTGGTCCTCACCTGACTTATCGTTCAGGTCATGGAATATCCTGAGTTGGAAGGGACCCATGAAGGTTGTTCAGCCCAGTGCCTGAAACCACACAGGGAAACCTAAAAGTTAAACCAGATATTGGAGAGCATTGCCCAAATGCTTCTTGACCACTGACAGGTCTGGGGCTGCGACCACCTCATTCTGGTAGAAATTGCAAGATTCTGAAATTCAATTTTTTTTTGTTGGTGTCCTGGTTTCAGCAGTAGCAGTCAATACCAAATTAGACTATCTCTGTGTATTCCTAAGTAAATAAATTGCTAGTGTGCGAGAATATAGAATATCATACAGACAACAATTAGCTGTGTCAGAACTCTGGGAAGGAGCTCTTCAATTTCACAGGTTTAAATGACAAACTATGATAGCCTCAGATCAGAAAGCAAGTCCAGCAACTGACCTGTGAACACGTGTCTCCTGAAGTGTTTCTTCCCTGGCATCATTGGGTGAATTGCCTTCAGTGAAATCCACTTATGATTGTTATCACTAAAATTCTGTCTCCAGATATTACCAATAACTAGTAGAACAGGTGAGACAGCAAAAGGAGCAGAAGAAATGTTAAACAATGCCATTTTCTTATACTTTTTGCAGACAATGAAAGTGCCGTGACTGATGAACATCTGAATCTAGTGAAAGAAAAGTTGGCCAAACAGTGGAAGGACTGTGCTCGTAAACTGGGCTTCTGTGAACCTGAGATTGATGAAATTGATTACGACTATGAGCGATATGGACTAAAAGAAAAAGTTCACCAAATGCTGCTTAAGTGGGTAATGAGGGAAGGTGCCAAAGGTGCTACATTTGGAAAGCTTGCCAAAGCCCTTTATGACTGCCAAAGACCGGATCTCCTTAATAGTTTAATGCAGATCAAAAAGGAATAAATTGACAGAGAATGGGGGGAAAATTAGGGTATTTTTTCCTGAAGACCTTCCAATAACAAGTAATAATTCTGAACAGGTTTTCTGGAGCTCTCTTTTTTGCACAAGCTTTTTGGAATAAGTTTTTTCTGCCAAGCAGTTCTCAGTGAATACACCCTTACTGGATGTAGCAAAAAGTTTGTGTCAAGATAATTGGTCTTCCAGAAGGATAAGCCAGGAGGGAGCACAGCCAGGACACCTGACCTGAACTAGCCAAAGGGATATTCCATACCACAGAATATCACGTTCAGTATAAAAACTGGGGGGAGTTAGCAGCTCAGGGACAAGCTGTATATCGGTCAGCAAGTGATGCATCATGGTTGGGGTGGGTTTTTAGCTCTCTCTTTGTTATTACCCTTTTCATTATTATTATTATTATTAGTGTTAGTATTACATTATACTTTATTTTAATTAAGCTGTTCTTATCTCAGCCCACAGCTTGAGCCATAAACTCCAGCAGTTGAGAACTAAAAGCAAAGAAAAAAAAAAAAGATGCCTACAACTTATACGAGTTTACAAAACTACATTCGTTTTAATATGCTCATGCTCAATGTCTAACATACAACTGTAAAAGAATTTCATACCATGCATTGTATTCAAAACTGAAAATATAAAAGTGTCTGATACCATTGAGTGGCCTCTGGGTATAATCAGCATAAAATCAACATAAGAGAGACTCTAATGAAGTGTTTAAACAAAGTGTGATGGAACCTTGTGGGGAATTCTGCCATGCATGCTATCCTTTCTTATGGGAGGTCTTTCAGCTATCTAACTTCGCTGTCTTAGCCAGGGGTGCAGCAAAATGACATGTAAAAGAAAAGAAACTTAAGCATTGGCATGCTACAGCAGTCTTTAACCACTGTTTCAACGAAGCAAGCTTTGATCACTTCCTAGGAAAAAGCAGTGACCTTTTGCTGTCCATTAAGCAGATCATTTTATCTTTTGATCTGTATGTTGCATCAAGCAGCTTTAAATAAACTATGTCACTTTTCTCTGATTGACTTTTCAACATTATAATACAACAAATGAAAACCTTTCAACCTTGTAGGTACATGGAAAATAGAGTAAGAAACTCAGAGTCTCTGAAACACACCCAATTTTGTACATGATAGGAAGGAGCTACAGGGAAACAAAGTAGGAAGGATGATCCAGTACAAGCAGGGCCACAGCAGAGGTAACTAACACCTAGGAGGGCTTTCTTCCCTGTGTCCTAGTGTCTTCTAAGCATTTTTCCACCCCTTCCCCATCCATACAGAGTACAGAACATGCTCCTTGCAGCATGCCAGGTTTCCCTCCTAGCATACCAATGAGCATCAGGAGTCAGCCAACCAATGTTCATTCATTTCTCACCACAAAACAGCACCTAGGGAAAGTGCAGCTCACACTCTATCCTCAACACAGCCCCCGGGGAGAAGGGAATGGCAGAGTTAGGTTCAGAACAAATTCCAAAGTCCAGAAGCTATCTTTGTGCTAAAGAAAGTATTGCCTATGAGCAAAATGAAGGAGACTCCTGACTTATACGAGATTTCCCTCTCCTCCTCTACAATGCTAAGTGGGTCACTTCCTTTCTCTTTAGCACAGTTTCCTTGTCTCTTTGGTACAGACACTAACTTCTGCCAGAACTAAGATTTGATCAGGTAATTAGCATTAAAGCTTACATTGCTCAGAGAGATGCTTGATGAGAGTTCTTTGAGACAAAAATCCAAGCTAATCACCGCTAATCACCTTAATAAAGCAGTAAGACTGCTTGGATTTTGAGCAATGGGTTGCAATTTCTGTGCCACCCAGGTGCATCTCAAGTCAAGAGAATTAAATGCAGCATCAGAAGGGACACTGGGTCACCAAGTTCACTAAAACAGATTCCTATAACCCCTTCCAAAATCCTATCAAGAACTGCTTTCTGAATGTTACTTTTGCCCTCTCCAAGGAGAAGCTGCTTCTGCTTTTGTCCTAGAGTATTTAGAGCCATTTCAGGTCTCTGAATTTCTAGAATACCTGGTCTCTAGAATACCTGAATCTGAACAGAAAATATACCAAGACTGCTTGATTTACAGCCTGGAGATCATACTCAACTTTGAAATAATGAGACCGTCTCACACTGATGTACCTGCACTTGGGCACCTTGGATTTATAATGCAGTTATTCATGAATATATGAAAAGTATACAGATACTACTTAAGCTGACAGACATCTATTCTTTGCTCGCATAAGAAAGATAACAGACAAACATAAAAAAAGCAATTCTTAAATGCACGTCTGTGCTTTAGTTTCTTCATCAGTCTGAAATGTTCTTTGAGCCAAGGTATCTGGGATCTTGTACTACTACCTGTTCTGCTTATGACAAAGCGTCCTTTTCTTTGCTATATAAATCCAGTTGTTCTCATCTTGGCTAGTATTCTAGCTAAATAGGCCTCCTGCTACGAAAACATATGCTGCCACTCTCCACACTTCACAGCTTCAAACTAATTTCATGTCTGCTCAATCTTTCCTGCTTGGAAGGTCAATACCAAATCATAGAAACATTAGCATTTTCACATCTTCATTCTGAATGTGGCAATTCACCACTACCCAAATCTTACCTCTTCAAATAGCTGCGGAAACAGGCTTTTGTCCCAAGGTGAAAACCCTGTTTCCTGGAATAATCAACATCCAAGAGGCACGAAAGCCCAAGTATCAAAACAGGCATGAAAATAGCAGGATATTGCACTTCATAGAAGTAGCTAAAATAAAAGGGGCAAAAATGATCAGTCAATATGTACACAGACTCAAGAAGCAACTCTACAGCAAGAAGCAAGGTCTACAACAGTATCTGGATCACAAGAGACCCCAACCAGACACAGATATGGCTGGAACATAACTAAGGCAGGAACTGATGTCCCTGTGCTAAACTGAAATGAGGCTCCTTGGCCCAGGAGCAGAAGGGATGGGAGAGACCTCAGCTGAGGCTGATAGTGGCCCTTAAAGCCTGTTAGTGCACTGATGGCCCTGACAAATTAGCTCCTCCTTAAAAGCTCCAGATTTAAAGCCTAGCTAATGATAATGATTCTGGTGTCTTGTGTGGGATTACTGCTGCTGATAGAAGAATCTCATGTGTGGATGAAATTAATGCCTTTGGAGACCTAGAATTAATCATCTTTTTGTCTGATCTTCCAGCACATCTCAAGTTGTCTACATATTCCTCTATGTCAGTGTAACTGACTAGGTCTTTTTTAGATTTTCTACAACCTGAGGAAGTACAAAAATAGTAGACATATATTTTCTATCCAACCAGGAGTCAGAAGGCTACTTTGTCCCTTGTAATTTAATAAGCAAATTGAAAGATCTCACTGTTCTGCAATTCTGTCCCTCACAAGAAGTTTGGGAAAATACTTATGGGCTTGGAAATGCTCTTTGAATCACCCTTTTCACTACTGTTCAGTTCTGTAAGGAACAAATCCATGTAGCATTGACAGTGCAGCCTGGCTGCAGGGACTGTGAGGGTTCATCACAGGTGACAAAGTCCAAGGGTGCAGCAGTGATGCCCTTGAGAGCCTTGCATAACTCTGACAGCAGCAGCCAGAAGTTGTCATTTAAGCACAAGTTTCTGACTGTAGAGATGACCCTACTGGAGAGATGGGGCAACACCCCAGGGGGGTAAAATAATTACAGGGCAGTTAAGAGGGAAAGGGAAATCTGGGTCTGGGGAGACATCACCAGCAGAGCAGTGCTACCTCTTTTAAATGTGTTTGTTTTCTTTTTCTTTTCCATGCAATAGCATGGGAATAGAAATAGTTCCCAGAATCTGAACCATCAAGCAGTAACTAGACAAATAAAAATGTTTTATGGGAGTGAACAGGAGTACTAGTGCCTCAGTTGTTCTCAACTCTTTCACAGGCTGTGCAAGAGTAAGTCTGTGTCTGCCTTGCTCAAAGCATTTTCTCTCCTCTCAGGCAGTAATTTATGAGGAGAACATTTCTGAGGAAATAGTTGGGCTGAAATACTTAATTCTCCCAGTTGCCCATCATTATGTCTGAAACTGCTTTACTGACAAGACTGAATGTTCTGGTGTACTGAACAGGTTGAACAGTTTGAATCTGTGAGTTTACACTCTTTTTGTCCCCGGATCATCCATCAGCTGCATCCACCCTTGGCAGAATCATTTTTCTACAGCTACATTCTTCAGCCATTGCCCCATGGACTAAGACAGCAACTTTTTCTTCTAGAGCAGTTCTCTACTGTCGCCTCTCATGATGCCAGTCATTTTCCTTACATACATAGAAAAGAGTCCTTAGCCAGTGCCATTTCTGCTCAACTGCCATGTTAGTTTGTTTCTTCTAAGGCCAGAGAAGGCAGTACACTCACTATGGGAGGGATGGTATGGTCCAAGCACTTGGGACAGGAATGGCCACTTTACAGACTGTGATGGAAGGCCTTGAGATGACACACGGTGCAACACCTCAGCTGTGACAGCCTCTTCTACAAAGGGACCACGCAGCTTTTGTCACACTGACAGTGGGGTTAACCCACTTGGAACTACCCCATTCTTTTATTAAGTGATACATAAACCTTCCCATCTTCCTTTTCTCTCATTTGGTGAGGGCTTCTGGCTTTACCTTTCTAATTACCTCTTGCCCTGCCCCTACATTGTATGATGGACACTTTCTACCTTATCACTCAGTTTTTCAGCATAGGTTCTGAGGATGTGTTACATCTCCATCAGCCATAGTAGTTAGAGGATATGTAGGTAGATTGAAAAGCATTTTAACAGGCATGAACTTGGATACAGGATTGAGACCTTTCCCTTTGAAACTCATAGCAATACATGAGATAGGATCCCCTTTTGATTTAAAGGAATTGCACAATTCAGGAGAAAAAAAAAAAAAAAAAACAAACAAAAAAACCCACCAAACCAGTTAGTGCGGCAGAAGACCAAGCTACCTCTTTCTTAAACACCTACAGTCAACCTATACCTATACCTATACCTATAGTTTCCTATAGTCAACCATCACCCCCAGTCATTTTCCACCAGAAAGAAAGGTAGACAGTGACACAAAAAGATGAGCCTCTGAAAGTGACCTAGGAACCAAAAAAACTGTAGGGGCTTGTAGATATCACCAAGCAAGAGTGAAGGTAGCTTGTCCTAATGATGGATTGCTTGTAATTAGCCATACTAAAGACCATAATCTTAAATGGTTTGATCTGCTCAGGGGATAAACTGAACCTGTATGCTCACACAGTTAATTTCTTTATGCGCTGGGATTTAAGACTGTCATTTACCTGTAAGACTTCTTAATCCCATGCAAACAAATGGTAATAGAGTGGGAAGAGTGACACTTGAGCAGTCACTGAGCTCCCACTGGGCTGGAGTGAACACATGACACCGACCTGTCTTGAGGAAATCCCACTCATCCAGGTATAAGGCAGGAGGCCTTACTTCCTATGTCTGTTTCAAGCCTGGTACCAGCTCTACAGCTTTTTGCTATGTTTCTCACTACCTTCACAGCCCTCTCCACCATCGCTCCGGCCAGCTGTGACTCAGACTGGACAGTTCTCCTTCACACCTGGAAAGCAGTGTTGCGGTTTAAGTCCAGTCAGCCACACCGCTCGCTCTCTCACTCCCCCCCATTCCCCCTTTCTCCCCCCTCTCCCAGAGGGATGGGGAGGAGAATTGAAAGAATGTAACTCCCACGGGTTGAGATAAGAACAGTCCCGTAACTAAGGTATAACACAAAACACTACTGCTACCACCAATAATAATAATGATAAGGGAAATAACAAGGGAAGAGAA
>JANHGB010022578.1:0-13743 GCA_026283785.1 Coracopsis vasa
TGACAATTATGCAACTAAATCTATCAGTGGTTGAGGACATTTATTAATAATGGACCATTAGTGATGACAGAGACATGACTTGTTCATACTGAAGCAGCACATGATGAGAACAATAACCATAATGGCAAAAGGCTGTCACAATCAGATATTAAATGACGAAGGAGTCTTTCACTTGCCACCAATATTAATAATGTCAATAACAATACTCTCAGACCTGAGAAGGCTCAGAAGGTTTTGGAGGATTACTTTCCAGGGCTATTACTAGCCAGTAACAGTATGTAACTCTAATTTTATTTTTTCTTTACCTTTCTCTTCCTTTCTTATCTTTTTTTTCATCCTCTCCTCTCTCTTTTCCTATTTGTCCAAAACTAATTTCAAAATTAAAAATAATTCAATTTGTATTTTCACATCTGTAAAAAATATAAACCAATATATTATGCATGGAAAAGTCAGAACATGAAGTCCAGCCAGTATTCTTTATATCACAAGTGATATTGTAAACATATCTATATAATTATTAAAAAGAAGAAGAAAAAGAAGGGAGAGAGGAATAAAAATGATCCAATTAAATTGATATTTTGGCTTTAGATCTGTCCATGTATTGGACCAAAGTAATGCTAGCAGTTGCATTTACTGTAGGCTAGCTAATGAGGTATTTACAGTATTGATCAGATAATATGCTGTAATAAGCAAGATTAAACAGATAGAAATTAGTGTTCTTTTATATGGCAGAATATTAGTTATTAGAATTTACATTAACGTGAATGCTGTATTCAGCCAAGAGCTTTGAATTTATCACAGATAAAGTTATTCCTTCTTATGTTTAACCTCATTCCCAATGTAGTTTAACTAAGCATCTTCTTTTCCTCTCATTTTTAAGTCCTGAAGACTACTTAAATTAGCATTATTTAAATGGTATGACTGCAATTTAAGATGATAGCTAATTGTAATGCAGAATTGTACAGATAAATAACTAAAAAGTGATCTCCTCAGAATCCTCATCAGGTTATTAAGTTCTAGCTATATTATGAGCATTTTACAGGAAAGAAGCAGTACTTTATATTTCTGACAGCAAAGGTTAGACTGACTATTAAAACAGCAGTCAGGATGTACACCAGAAACACCTTTGTTTAGCATGTGTTTAAAAAACTCAAGAAGACAAAAGTCACCACCCACTGTCTCAATGACAGCAGTCCATTGAGGAAGGTGATTTGTATTTTGATGACTAATCCTTCAGGAAATGTCAAGTTTCTAGTCTTCTTAAAACAACAAGTACATATATTTAGCTTCTATAATGAGGCCATTCTCAGTTCTATTTTTCATAGCTGTGCAGTCATGGACGCACCCATTTTCCATGAAATGTATTTTACCTTTTAATTACATGTAAGTATGGACTAGATTTTAAAAAAGAAAACAGGATTAGCAGCATTCTCTTACTATTTTGTTGTTGTTGTTGTTGTTGTGGGGGGGGGGTTGTTTTGTTTTGTTTGGGTTTTTTTATTGGTTTGGTTTTTTTGACTGAAGACATTCTTCAATTTTAACCTACATGAAGAAGAACATTGATGAGTTGGATGGTGGTTGCATAAAATGAGACATTTAGGAGAATTTATTGGAAATAAGTGATAGCCTGTTAAAAATAAAATATTTTTAGTAAAATATTTTTAGTAAAATATTTTTAATATGCAACCTGCCTAATTCCCCAAATATTTAACAAATGTGTCAAGAATAACTTATTGACTTAACTACAGAGATTTATTTTTTCCTGTCAGAAAGAGAAAATACTTTCTGCAATATTACTAAGAAAAAACATGTTTCACCAGCAGGTTACCTTCATCTTCCTGTTTTTTTATTCAGTTCTGACTAGTATTTGATTCAGTTCTGACTAGTATTCTCTTATAATAATGAGTATAATGGACATATTTTCTTTTATTTCATTGTATTCCAAAATTAAAGACTGGTCTCCAAAAATATAGTTGAAGCTGAATAATCAGTATGTTTAATACCAACCCTGTATAAGCCTTAAAAGTCTGTGTATTATGACATATTATTTGAAAACAGATGTAACTACAGATCACTTATACTACAATTTTTAATTCTCTACTTTTGAGGTTAACTAGCTTTAAAAAGAAGATGATACTCAAAATCTGAATTATAATTCCTGTAACACATTCATAAAATGCATTAGAGCACAAATGCAAATAACATTATTGTGATTACTACAGTATAATCACAGAATCATAGAATGTTTAGGGTTGGAAAGGAAATTGAGATCATCTAGTTCCAACCGCCCTGCAAATTCACTTACTCCAATCCTCATGAAATGTTCAGATTAAAGTTTAAAAAAATGTTTTCAAGCTTGCAGCTAACACAACAAACTAATTTGTAAGTCAAGTCATAGAGGGGAAAAGTGCTGGACTTGTTTTTGATTTTCTCATCAGAAACACATGCAGAAAATCAACTTCTGCTGCACAAGCTTAATATTTATTAAAGACTCCTCAGGATACACCAGAAGGAGCTGGGTTTGAATCATTTAAGATATTAGGATATATGAAATTACTATTCCACTTGAATTAAAACTGTTGTTTGTAAATGGTAGGTACGAAATTTAATAAGCAATATGTGAGAAGTTGTAGCAAATGTAAGAAAGAAATAACTGAGGAAAAAGGGAAACATTTACTTTATTTTGAAGGTTTGAAAATTTTTGGCTCACATAGTAGTAAACAGTCAACCCATAAATGAAAAATGTGATATTCATCAATATTCAGCTTATGATCCTACCTGAGACTGTTTAATTCCGTTGTATTTCCCATGAAGCCATATCATTTTTTGATTATTTTACCTATAGCTAATTGCGATGATTTCATAAAGCAGCAGTCTGTGAAAGACGGGAAAGCTGCACCCCATGCTGTAGTTACCTCGTCTCCAAAATTTGCATGGGATTTACACCCTGGCAATTATGCAGGTTTTGAGCTGAAAAGTTATGCTGAGCTATATAATTCATCTCCCACACAAATAACTAGGATTTAACCACTACAAGCTAAGTGTCTCACTTTCTTCCACCTTCTACCTTTTTTGCTTTATGCCAATCACACCACAGAGAAACCCATTAACTTGAGTTGAGCTTAGCCTACAGGCTGTCCCCACAGGAGGTTTTCCAACCTGTGTAAAAAGATGAATCCCTTTTATGGCATTGAAATCTTGACTTTTGAATTAAAGGAAATCAAGAGACAGGAAACAGAGAGGTGGTCATGTCTCTTTTATCAGACAAAGAGAGACTATTTTACATTTTAAAAGTGTATTGGATGCAGAATGAAACTGTGGATGCTCAAAAAAAAGAGAGCTGCCTCGGGGTATCTTGTGATGTATTGCTGGGAAAGACAGCTTCTCCCCAGCCCCTGTGGTGAGTCTTCAAAACCTGCTCTTCTGGTTTTGAGTGCAGAAGAGGGCAAGGAAGTGAAGAGGAGCTGGTATGTCAGTGAGGAACTAATTTTCTAATGTGAGTCTGTTCTTCCATCATCAGTGACATTTTGAATAGCCTCATGTGCATGACCACACCAACAGTTTTATGATCTCTCCCTCTTGTACGGTTTTCTTCATCAAGAAGAGTTTGATGCTATGAACCTAGTCATGGCACTGTGATTCATCAGAATATCAGCAAAGTTAGAGTCTGTGGATCTGACTTCCCTTTTCATTTCAGTCACTTCTTGCATAACTCCTCTGACAACTGCTGCCCAGTGTAATTCTCTATCACTTCTTGTAACAGTCAGTAGTTTTCTACCATTTCATTTACTTCCCAAGACAGCTGGGCTGAAAAGCTGTCTGTTTGCAGCCTTGCACTAAGGCCTGACAAGGAGATAGTAGCAATCAGCCTTCTGTCCAATTCTCTATGTTCTGCCTGGGCAGTAAAGGTCAGGATGGAATGAATTAGCCTGCAATATATCCCACACTTGTGGGTTCATCAGAAAAAGAGACTGACCTGTTTGGAGAACCAGGATTATTGAAAGCTATGGGTAGAATCATGCTGTAGCATAGAATCTTCCTCAGCACTCAGTGTCTACTACTAAGTGTGGATGACCTCTTGGTCAGGATGAGCAATTAAGATTTGTATTCCTGAAATGCATTTTGTACAACGAGGTACAACAGACACACTTGCTAATTGGGAATCCCTGTCTATGTTTTCCTGTTGAGCAGACTGATATCTGTGACATGCCAACGGCTCATAGTGCAGGCAAAATGTGAGAAAACAAGAAAAAGAAGGTCTTATATCCAAACTAGAACAAGTGTGGACTCCTACCTGACAAAGTTGTGCCCCAGCATAGACATTGGTTAGTACTGATAAGCAATATTCTTTCAGGACATAGTACAGGTATGAGTGCTAAAGTTCATGCTGATAAATGCTTAGCTAGTGGCCAGCCCTATGTCTAGCTTTCCTGTACAAGATAGTAGAAAGTACTTTTTCTCTTTAAAAAAGAAAGGTCACCATTTTTTTTTACCTTCCTTAAAATACTAATCCTTTGAGATTACTTTAATTAACGCAGTATTGGAATAAACCCAGGTTTTACAATCATTACTATCTTGTAAAGAATGCTCTTGATAATAAATCTGTTGAAGAAGGCTTTTAGGTGGAGCATTTGCAGTCCATCCTTTTCTCATAGTGCTTTTAATAAGGGAAGCGGGAAGAATGAGGAGCTGCCTGTGACTTCTCAGCCTTTAGTCGCTTCCCCTCTATCGCATTTTACTTGTAACACACTGAATACAGCTTCATGCCAATTTCTTATGTCACCAACACAAGCAAATCTTAGTCAATGCCACTAGTGAGAGACAGCCCTACTGAAAGTTATGGACAGCCAAAATGAAAATTTGCCTCTGACCAGCATTGTCATCCCAGACTCAATAACAGTACAGATAGACACTGTATTTTATGATATGTTGTGGCCTTGATCTGGCACAGGGGATGGTGAGCTGTTTTAACTGTGAGATTGGTACTGTCTCTTAGAAAGTTCATTACTTTCTTAGACTTGCCTTTTATCAGGGTTGTTGAAAGTAGGTGGAGTATTTGTGCATACAGCAAAAGTTGCTGAGCTCAGCACTGAGCAGTAGGGAAAATACAGAGGATACTGTGAAAAGAATACTGTGAAAATGTCCTGCAAATCTAATGCAGCTAAGTGTCCTGGTAAGTCTAAAAGGAGGATCCATCATTTGAGATTAAGACCTTGATGTCTGAAGTGTAACAAGAAGCCGTACAATGTGGGAGAGACACTGCAGCTAAACTCACCAAATATCTGTTTTCTAGCTATTTTACATTGGTGAAATGAGTCTAAATTAACACAATCCAACTTGCAGTTATCACTAATTGTTTGAGTGCTTCATATTGAAGCACTCTATTTCACACATTGAATGTAAAGACACTCTTAACCCAAGTTCCAGGACTCTCTAAAGTGTACGTGTAGAGATATGTACACTCCTATGTTACACTCCATGCTGTGGTACTGAAGTGTAAATCTACTTACTTATTTAAGATCATGCTATTCACCTTGTATTATCAAAATAAAAATATTAAACAATGACTAAAACATGAATATGAGATATAGTTTGTCCCTATGTCATAAAATCATGACAGACTATGAGTAACTATGGATATCAAATGATAGAGATTAGAATTGCCTTTATGTGTTCTAAGGCAATTGATAAGGTTTGCAATTACAGGATATTAATTTTCATTTTAGAAGGTATGATTCTGGTCTCCATGTGGAGGTGTGGTTTTATTTAAGAAAGTGATCCATCCCCTCTACTCTGCTCTCGTGAGACCTCACTTGGAGTATTGTGTGCAGTTCTGACGTCTCAACATAAGAAGGACATGGAGCTGTTGGAACAAGTCCAGAGGAGGGCCGTGAGGATGATCAGGGGGCTGGAGCCCCTCCCGTATGAAGACAGGCTGAGAAAGTTGGGGCTGTTCAGCCTGGAGAAGAGAAGGCTGCGTGGAGACCTCATAGCAGCCTTACAGTATCTGAAGGGGGGCTATAGGGATGCTGGGGAGGGACTCTTCATTACGAACTGTAGTGATAGAACAAGGGGTAACGGGTTAAAACTTAAACAGGGAAAGTTTAGATTGGATATAAGAAAGAAGTTCTTCACTGTGAGGGTGGTGAGGCACTGGAATGGGTTTCCCAGGGAAGTTGTGAATGCTCCATCCCAGGTGGTGTTCAAGGCCAGGCTGGACAGAGCCTTGGGTGAGATGGTTTAGTGTGAGGTGTCCCTGCCCATGGCAAGGGGATTGGAACTAGATGATCCTTTCCAACTCTAACTTTTCTATGATTCTGTGATGTGGACCAAGGCTGATCCATACTTTACCCAAGTTTCACAATTACAAAAAAAGACTAGACAAGGTTAAAGATTCAGCTGGGTGCTATGTGGGATTAACACCCTGTGGCTCTGTGGGAATTCTCCTGGCTCAGGACAGAAGCGATCATTACCCCTGCTGATGCTGTGCTCATTTATTGGAAGAAAGGCCAAGGGCCTCTGAACCTGTTACAACAGTAAATCCAGAAAAGCTATGGAGACTTTTCATGCTTTAAGACACAAAGAGTTTTCTGAGAATATTTGTCCCTTAAGCTCCAGAAGGTGAGGTAACAGGCAGGGCCATGCTTTCTGTTCCCGTGCTTCCGAGCCAGCACTTTGCCTTGTCCATCACTGTTACCAGGGCATCGTCTCAGTTCTGGCAGGAGATCCTATCTGAAAGCTTAATTGAGGCACATTTAGGCTATCCAAGGCAGTTTTATATTGCTCAAGCTGGAGTCACTGAGAAGTTTTAATTAGTGAGCAAACACAGTCTGTCACTTTCTTCTGTGTGATGCACAGAAATCTGTTTGCTTCCTCCCCAAGTACAGTACAGCATGTCTAAGCCGCTGGCTGCTATAATTATAATGGAGTAAGCATTTATATGGCTCTATAAAGGTGAACAGGTGAACTGGGTGCTTTGCAAATACAAAACCACTGGTCTCATTCCCAAAGAATCCAGAGTTAGACATGGTCAAGAAAAACCAGGAGGCAATTGGCTTGAGGGAAGAAATGGATCCTGCAGAGAGCAAGGATCACCAGGGCAGGATGTTTGAAGGATAGATTTGGAGAGAGGACTTCTGGGCTGAATGACTGCAGAAAATCTGGAAACATTGGAATTTCTTTCCCAATCTGCCATGGACCTCACAAATAACCTTCAGGAATCAAGGAATCTGTGCATGAGTTCTCTTCCTTGTAAAACTGGTATTACTTCAACTCATGCAGGTACCAGAATAAAGGCAGGCTGCAGAACAGAGGCTGGGAAGAGATGAGAGCTATTGTGGCAGAAGAGTGTTGGGAGGCACACAAGGATACAGGAGAGAGAACAGGGAAAAAGGAGATAAAACCTCTGAAGAGTGAGGAAGCAAGAAAATGACAAGAATAAGAAACAAGGTGGTCCCTCAAGCATGGCAGAGGAGAGTGTGGATTAACAACCCTTTGGTCAGGCTAAAGGGAGTGCAGAAGAGCCTGAAGAGCAGCTGTCAGTGGATTACAGTAGCTAAAGCCAGTAATGGCCAGAGCATAGAGAAGAATTATAGTCATGGTGATAAAAAAGATACTGAGACAGAAACTAAAAGCTTCAATTAGGCCTTTAATGAGAAAACAGTTCTATGAAATGAAATAAAAGGAGAAAAAGCCTCCCAAACCCAGAAAAAATAGAGGAAGTATTGGAAGCAGATTTAGAGAGAACTGATACTTTTATATTGAAAATACTGTCTTGGGGCAGAATGAATATGTAATAGCAGCAAGGACTTCAGGAGGAGAAATTAAAAAAACCACAGGGATTTAAAATTGGACAGTCATGGACAGAATAGAAAATCATTTCTGCACTAGAACAGTGCAGAAATGACTGGGTGCATGGAGGAGGAGGGTGGAATGACCAGCAGTGCCGCGTTTTGGGGGCACCAGGCAAACAACTCCAGCTACATCAGTACCAATGTTTGGTGTCACCCACTGTGCACACACACACACCTCATTTGCTGAGATGAGGATCTACCTTGGTGTTTCAAATGGATACAAAGTGAAGAACAGCAGTAACTGTGAAGTTTCAAGTGGCCAAGAAAACACTCGTTGCACAAGCACAGTCTTTGCTTTCACTTGAGATCACTGCACCAGGCTTCTCAAAAAGTAACTGTAAATTTGCGCAATCATGTTGCTACATATGCAGAGATGGCTAAGCCAATCTGCTGTGCATGGAAATCCATGACATAGCCCCAGTTTGCGCCCTTGCTACAGTCACACCAAGGGGGTGGTGCTGTGCAGAGCACTAGAGCATCTGGAGTTATATGCAATTATGTGACAAGTGGAAAAGAGATGGAAGAGCAATTAGACTGATTTTGTTAGGCTAAAGGGAGTATAAAGGAGTGTGGAGAGTAGCTGTAAATAAATTACATTACCTGAAGCAAGAAATAGCCAGAGCACAGAGAAGATTTGTAGTCATGGTGACAGAAAAGCAAGGGCCACTTGAGGTGTTCTGCATGCTTTCATGAAATGCTGCTTTAAAACAACTTGTTGCAACTTCTGTGTCTCTATTCACTTTGATTTACAGTATCATAAGTATTCATGTATTTTTCACATTCCAAGACTTACAGAAGACTTTACTCATTTAAGTTACAGATTCAGAATGGTGATTCTCAGTATAATCGAATTCTGTATTCTAATCATTTGCAAATCCCATATTATGCCACCTGCAGTTTTAGTGGCTGGTGATGAATAAAAGCTACTCCTGACATTCAGAGCCTTTTTTCTTAAATCATGGAGCTGAGCTTTTATGAGCTGTACCACAGTATGCAAAGGTAACATACAGCAGAAACTGAAAGAAAATAGCTAAAAATTGACAGTATATT
Organism: Coracopsis vasa; assembly: GCA_026283785.1. Lineage (NCBI taxonomy): Eukaryota > Metazoa > Chordata > Aves > Psittaciformes > Psittacidae > Coracopsis > Coracopsis vasa. The sequence continues at coordinate 8,904 of JANHGB010022578.1, forward strand.
TAGGACTGATGTGGAGCTTTTTAGACAAGTGTGCATTCACAAAGTGAGCTAAAAGCAGTGGCTGTTGTGGGAAGAATGTTCAAAATAGGTGTAGGTTGAAAGACTGTGTGGAAAACCAGGAGACACGCAGTGGTAATGATAGTCATCAACAGGAACATGTGATGGTGAAGCATTTTTAGAGTGGAAAGTCTTTCAGTTTAGATGCTGGTTTCATGTTAGTTTATTCTGTGATGATGCTCTAGTAGAGCATTATGGATAGTTGGGAATTTTTCACAGTCCCCTAGTGTGGTGGGTTCGCCCTGGTTGGGCACCAGGTGCCCACCAAAGCTGCGCTTTCACTGCCCTCTTCAGCTGGACAGCAGAGAGAAAATATAACCAAAGGCTCTTAGGTTGAGATAAGAACAGAGGGAGATCACTCAGCAACTACCATCACAGGCAAAACAGACTCAATTTGGGAAAATTAGTTTAATTTATCACCAATCAAATCAGAGTAGGATAGTGAGAAATAAACCCTATCTTAAAACACCTTTTCCCCAGCCCTCCCTTCTTCCTGGCTTAACTTCACTCCTGATTTTCTCTATCTCCTCCCCTCCAGTGGTACAGCGGGGTGGAGAATGGGAATTTTCCCCAACATGTTTTTAGGAGCTGTAATTCTGAACCTGATCTTTAAAACTTGATCTTTAAAATGGACATGTGGCAGATATGGAGAACAAGTCTCAACAGGCAATTTTCTGCTTCTGTTGCAAAAGCCAGGCAATAATTACCCTCATCCTTCCATCTTGCTTATGATTATATCAACTGGTCTACAGGGTTCAGGCCAAGTCATTTCATTTGTGCAAATCACTCATGCCATAGACAATAGTAAATAGCTTCTCTCAGTTTTCTAGTGTCCTTCTTTGCCGATAAAGGTATGTAAACAAGCACAAAGCACACATGATCTCTGCTCCCAGAGTACACAAAGCTGTGCCTGTAGTTTTTTCTCTACTCAGTATCTTTCTCTCTCTCCCTAGAAAATATGTGAGGTTTGTTGACTGGAGCTTCTTATGCTGCTTTGAGATGCCTTGCCAAGTTGTATGTTATCCCACTTCCTTCCTGCAGGCAATCCAAACAGTGGAGGCTTCCCCTGGAGCCCTGCCCCTCACAACTGCACAACTGCAACTGCTCAGTTCTCAGTCCCTCTCTTGCAGCCAGAAATGTGGTGGCTGAGTGCTGGGCTCTGCAGGAACTCTCAGAATGTTCCACTTCTGTGGGCAGATCTCACACATGAGAGTGCTGCAACCCTGCTGGGCTCTGAGATGCTGTGAGCCAACGGCTGCCACCTCACCCTATGGCACCGTAGGCATGCCCAACACTGTCTTGCAGATGTGGCAGGTATGCCAACATAAGGCCACCTCAACTGGCACAGTCACCATGAAAAGCCAGTTTATTTAGGAAAATGACATGCTGCAATAGGCTTACAGCAGCACTGGAAAACTACTGCATATCAAAGAGAAGGATAAGCAGTGAGGATCTGAATTTCTGCAGACTGTCTAGGGCAAGACCTAAGTCTTAGAGATTTCCCCATGAGCTCTGTGTGCAGGCAATAGCCTGGAGCTGAGAAACTGGACATTCCCTCTGACTCTTCATGTTTTGCGTCCTTTTAATTTTTTTCTTTTACTGAAAGTATGGTCTAGTTGCTGATCATGATTCAGGAGATGAGGATTCTGGTCCTGGCTTTGCCACTGAATTGCTGTGTTCCTTGTGAACATTCACACAGCCTAGCTGTGTTTCTCCATTCAACTTCTCTGACCATCTTATCTGTACAGATGTAATCCCTGCTCTAAAGAGGTGGTTCCTTATTATGTAGGTTTTGGAGAGTAGTTGCAGTCTTACAGTGTGCCATCACATATAGCAAGATTAAGCGGTACGTGTCCCGTGCTTCTCTGGCATGTTGTCATTTAGTAGCTGTTCCACATATGCAGTTGCCTTGTCAGCATGGTTTTACTTCTGTTTTTTAATTTCTGGTCACTTCTGTCACGTTCTTCCCATACTCTTTGATGCAAAAGCAGACTTTTTAAAAACAGAGGTATAAATAAGTATTTTTTAAAGATCACCACTTCTACCTATAGCTGACATCTATCCCTGTTTTCACTGTGGTCTTGTTCAGTCTATCTAGAATATAGAAATGCACATGGTTCAATTTTCTATAGCTTGATTTCCATTTTTTATATTGCCTCACCTTTTTTCCCTTGTGCATTACTAGTGTCAGTCTATGATTTTTCTAGTTCTCTTCCTCTGCACTGTGTCTTCTCCTTACCCATGGTTGTCCTTCTTTGCCCATCTGTGCTACTATTTCAGTTGTCTTTGAATACACATTAATAGTACTTCTGAATACATGCCAGTGCCCATGTTTCTATGCCATCCTTTTCTTTATTCTGTTACACGTCCAGTTTTCTCTCAGAATTTAATCAGTTGGAATTTGTTGCTGTTATTTCTTTTTTTTTTTTCCTCCTTTTGAGCTGATTCAGTCATAATAACAAGGCTTACAGGGAAAAATCCAAGTCTTGTTGAAAGATCTGATCCAAAGCTCATTACCATAGTCACTATTTTTTTTATAATCTTCCAGCTATGCTTCCCCACTTTTCCAGACTCTGGCAGATCCAACAACATCTCAGAAGAGGAATGGTTTCCTCTGAGTCCCACAGCTAGCCCAAAGCACAGATCATGTTGGGAACCTGAAATGTGTTCAAATGATATCTAATCTGACACTTTCTTGTCCTTTTCTGAATAATAGGTTTTCCTTGTATCAATTTTGATAAGGCAGCCTATTAGCAGTGCTCACTTCTGACTCAATTCTACCCTTTAGCTGGGAGAGAACAATTTATATGTTTGTAAGGTAACTTTATTTTCCAAGGATACTGGACTGACAGCCCTTGCTGTTGAAATCCTTTGTTAGTACACTTATTTTCTCCAGCTGACCTTCTTGTCCACCCTTAGGATAACAAGGACTTTGATAAGTTTCTAACATGAAGATACCTAGAGGCTTTCTGAACTGGTCTTGTTTTTTACTCTGAGATGGGTTAGGAGTAACTGTGTTAAAATGCCTGTGACTCAGTCTGGTTTGCCACCAATTGGATGTGAGTTCCTAATTAACCCCAAGGATGTAAGTTGTGTGTAATACCCGCTGCTGTGGCTGCTGCATCTGTTTTATCTCCCTACTTGAGATTATCTATCAGATTTCTCTGGTGAGGTGTATAGTGGGTACATTTCTAGTGCTGCTTTTGGGAAATGTGACATTTAGGTTTAGTGACCAGGCATTAATCGCAAGAAGGTAACTAAGTAAAAGTACCCATTTTCAAGAAAGCTTTGTTTGCTGCTATTTTGGTTTTGTTTGAGTAGATTTTGGTCTCTGTCATGCGAGTCATTTTTGTCTCTTCTTCCAGGATCTTATCTAAAAGAATCTCAGATTTGCCTTATGTATGAGCTGCTCAATAGGCAAAGCATGTGTCATTTTATACTGACATAGTAACTTATTTCTATATTCCCAGTGAAATGAGACACCATGTCTTCTGCTTTCCAGACTTCTGGTTTTCCATAAACCAAATATTTCACAGGAAATAGGAGATTTCTTCTCCTGCTCTCCCAGTTGGTAACAGAAAACAACAAAACACTGGATTCGGGTTAACAGTTGATTAAAGACATCCTCTTGCTTGGTAAACTCACTTCAAAATATGTGTCATTTATTGTAGAGGTGACAATATGAATTTCTTAGCAGCCAACAGTCTTAAATTGATAATCAGTCTAATGCAAAATGTAAATTTTATAGATACTTAAATATATATATATATAATTTTCTGATGGGAAGAGCTACACAGGACTTTAATACCAGGCCTTCTGAAGAGGTGCATTAAATTATCAGAGAAATGAACACAGCTTTCTATTAAATTAACGCTAAATTATGATGCTGGGCTTTGAGGCATCAATTTAACATAACGATAGCTCACAGAAGGAGCTATTCATCTAGATATTTCCTGGTCTTTCCAAAATGTGGGAATTATTACTCTTTCCTTACAGACAGGGAAGCTCTGGTGGAGCAGTGAAGTGGTTTGCTGTCAGTCCCAAAGTGGAATAGGGAATGGAGCAGAGCTGATCTATGCTGTCTTTGGCTCAACAGACCTGGCTACCACCCCTTCCCAAAAATCAACATGAGATAGTTTAGTGAAGTGTCACCACTCTTACTGGGTGGTCTCTAATGGCTGCAAATGCCCTTGCACTGGTGTGCGTATGTGTCTGCACAGGGCAGGGACAGTCTGTAGTGCTACACCCATGGCACATTCCTCCGCATGTGCTCTGGTGCTGCCTTTCCACCCAGTTCTCCTCTGGGAGTTTCCTAGTCCCAAACCCTCATCTCCATACTGAGGATCTGGGATTCCTTTGTATTTTCTTCTCCAGAGTACTGGATAAGTGCCCCATTAGCTCCTCACTGCTCCCTCCATTGGAAAGATAGGAAGGTATCCTTGTCCTCACCACTTCCAGAGTCCCTCATTTTCTGCACCAAGCCAAGAGCTGTGAGTGTGCTGCTGTTCCTCCCACACCTTTTCTTTCTGTCTGGAGTGTGAATCATTGTCTGCAGCAGGATGGGCAGAGCTGTGATGGGGGCATTGTTATGCTGGAAGATGCTAACAGCTATTGTGAAAGGCCTTTGATGAAAAGGTAATTACAGGCCAGATTGATGGCTGCTGGATGTCCCCAACAGATGCCAGGGCTTCCTGTGTCCTGCATTACCCCCTTCCCATTTTCTCCAGGAGCAGAACTTCCCTGCCTATAGATGCCCAAAAATTTTCCCTAAAATTTTGGAACT